>PNEQ01103749.1:0-13912 GCA_003012365.1 Medauroidea extradentata | reverse complement strand
AAAAAAAAAAAAAAAAAAAAAAAAAAAAAAAAAAAAAAAAAAAAAAAAAAAAAAAAATGGAATTCTTTTGTGAGACAAACTATATTTATTTTATCGATTGGGTCACTGTTAATGAAACTCTTCCTTGAGGACTGTGAACCAGTAGCAGACCTGCTTTAAAACACTCACAGACTCCAGCGCTACCTTGTCATGTGTACAGCTGACCACTCACTGGAGCAGCAGCCAATGTACAAGTAGCTGAAGACATAGTGTATACAGGACTGTGGAGTCCATCCGGCTGGTCGTTGAACGCACGAAATTTCCGTGTCTCTCACTATTACCAATGAGAAAGCAAAAGAAATTGAAGATTTGAACTTACTTTTTATCTGTTTCCCAAACTTTACTATGCCAAATAAAAAACATACCTGAGTAAGAAATTATAATTTGAGTGCACCACATACATGGGATAGCTTTGCGCATTGGAAGCACAGAAGTTTAGTATCGATAAGGACTCTTATCCGTGCTCCTAGGGCAACACCGCTCTTACGTGCAAGACGCTAAAGCGCAAGCGAAATTCCCGTGCTGCCGCTGGAAGTATGGGACTTAAAAGCGATAACTAGAGTCGCTGACTTTTTGGTGAAAATAATTTTGCTCTCACTTGTATCAGTGCCTTACGTGCAAATCTTCAGCTCTGCTTCACGGCCAGCAATTAGTTGTTTCTAATGTTCAGTGTGTCTGGGTTGTACCCACAAGTCACTAACTTGCGGTGTTGCTGATAACTAGTTCTGGTAGACTCAGTCAAATGAAATACGTCTCTGCAAAAATACACTCGACCAATAACCATGAAGCACATGTGCGCGTGAGGCACGGAACCACATTGTTGCAACATTTTCAATATATTTTCTCAACAACCTAATAATTACATACTCGAAAATTTAGCGGGTTCAACGACGAACCGGCTAGACTGCACAGTCCTGTGTACACGCTGTCGTCAGATACTCATACATTGGCTACGGGAGCACATCATTTTGCGTAAAATCGTTTTGCCTAAACGTGATTTTCTACCTTCGTTTTGCCTAAAGTAGTTTTACCTAAAGTCATTTTGCCTAAAAGTCGTTTTGCCTAAAGTCATTATGCCTAAAATCGTTGTGCCCAAACTCATTATGCCTAAACTCGTTTTGTCTAAAAGTCGTTTTGCCTAAAGTCGTTTTGCCTAAAGTCGTTTTGCCTAAAGTCGTTGTGCCTAAAAGTCGTTTCGCCTGAAATCCAAACACCTCAATTACGTACCAAGAAAATCGTTTTGCCTAAAATAATTTCCCCTAGCCCTCGTTTTGCCTAAATTCGTTTTGCCTAAAGTCGTTTCGCCTAAAATGCAAGCGCATGCATTAAAATCTTAAAAATTCGTTTCGCCTAAAGTAGTTTTGCCCAAAAGTCGTTTTGCCTAAATTCGTTTTGCCTAAAGTAGTTTTGCCTAAAGTCGTTTTGCCTAAAGTCGTTTCGCCTAAAATGCCAACACATGTATTAAAATAGTAAAAAGTCGTTTTGCCTCAAAGTCGTTTTGCCTAAATTCGTTTTGCCTAATGTCAATTTGCCTATAGTCATTTCGTCTAAGCTTTAGACAAAACGATTTTAGGCAAAACGACGTGTATTCTTGGCTACGTCTTGAATGAGTGGCATATTCTTAGGGACCTTAAAAATTAGTTGTTGTTTTCTTTTAAACACAGGCTAGAATTCCAAGAACTATAAGTTCGTGTCACTTTCGCAATTGACTCTCGACGTATTTAACATCCCCTGAAAGTTTCTGAACCATTAACAACAATACACCTTACAGTGCCCCCTAGCACTGTACCAGAGAGCAGCTAGTGAACAGTTGTTATCTGCTTGAATACACATATATTCTTGGAGGCTAGCCTACATGTCAATGAACCCGCGAATTTTCCCGTCTCCACGTATTGTACACGAGGCAAGGTAGTGCGGAAGTCGGCGAGTGTTTTCATGAAGATCTGCTATCGGTTAAAATCCCTCTCGGATAAGCTTCGTAAACAGTAGTCCAATCACAGAAGTCATTCAAATACAGGAGTTTGAAATCTAGCATTTGCTCGAATGAATTCGCGCAATTTCCGGGTCTCTACTGATACAAAAATAAACAGTAATTCCAACTCTGCTTGTCACACCCCACTTAAAATCGAACAAAAATACCCACGGTTAACACGACTAAGATGAATGGAGTTGCTACAGTCTAGGCGCGAACAGCATATTATTATTAGAGGCACGACTATTTCGCGTATTCATCTGGCAACAGCCTAGACTTCTCAGTTCTATACGTGGACCAGCTGAAACCGAATATCCATTGGCTTCTAACAGTACAAACGTGTTGCTGTGATATCTGCACGACTTGTTCCCTTATTTATAACTGGCTCGCTGTCGTCAAATATGTGTTAAAACTGCTCTCGTCAAATCACAGGAGGAGGAGTGAAATATACGTTATTGACGTTCAACCTGACCTAGAATCAATACAGCGCGATATAATCGTGCCTCTAAGTATTATCTACGAACGCCTGCATCTTAAACAACGCTGCACGCAACGCTGCAATGACAGTACACGATGCATAGCCGTCAGGCGTACTGTGCATTTACTCATTTGGAAACAATGGCCCTCACATCTTGTATTTAAAGCCGTGCTCTTTTGTTTTTACTTACTGTTTTACGATAATTATTCGTTAAGTTTAAATTGCAGCGGGTATCAAAAATATGTTTGGCAGTTTTGTTAAAAATGGATTTTGAAGATATATGTAATTATTTTTTCGAAGCAAGAAACTATACAGTTTCGACTTAAAATTCAACCAATTAAAATTTAGTTACATAATTAGCTAAAAACGTATTATTTACAGTCTTTAAATCATCAGCCAATGTGGGGCCGTGGTAGCCGAGAGGTCAGACCTCTCGCTTCCCACCAAGGCGATCCGGGTTCGATTCCCGGCGGGGTCGGTCCCCGGATTTTCGCATGTGGGAATGATGCCGAACGATGCCGCTGGTCGGCGGGTTTTCTCGGGGATCTCCCGTTTCCCGCGCCCCTTCATTCCGGTGCTGCTCCATACTCACCTCATTTCACCCTCACCAGCGCTAAAGACCTCGATGTTAAGCGCTGACCCAAAATCTCTCACTCACTCACTTTACGTCTCATCAGCCGCAAGGTCATTAGAGATGGTGAGACAATATGATACGATGACAGAAGAGGTGATATGACCACGACCTTTGATAAGTTACCATCTCAGCGTTCGTACGGAAAGATTCGGAAAATCCGAAACCAATATGATTTGAACCGGGAATCGAACTCCAGTTCCTCCCCGTTGCGAGTTCAGCGTGTTGCCGTTACGCCATTTCTGTATACTGGCATCTTCGTTCCCACTAGTTGCAGTCCTATTGGCCCGCATCGCACCAACCACGCATACTATATTGTGCAACGTTCATCGTTGGTTGATCGTCCACCAATGAAAGTACTAGTTGAATCTGACCCAATAAAATCGTCCTTATGTAGGAAACCCAAGATCTGAATCCATCGAGGAGTATTCGTGTAGTGATATTAAATTTATATTTTCATCAAGAAAATCATTGTAACGTTGGTTGCTTGCAATGGCTTAAATAACCTAATAAAGTCCATCCCTCAATAATTAAGGTCGTTCATAGAGAAATGCCTACATAAATTTTTACAGGTGCTTAAGTATTTACGTGAGATTCTAGTAATGCTGAATAATAGCACCGGAAATTATTTCTTCAGATATTTCGGACGCTCCGCCCTTGGTTTGTCAGTCACACGAGACATGATATTATAAGTGCGTTATCGTTCCAAAACATCGCACTTAGATTCCTTTCCTCAATTTAGGTGCGCACTGCCGCGTCTCTTAATTGCGGAGATCTCGAGCGTCCATCCTTGGTAAATATAAATTTCCTTTAAATTCTCGGCCTAACCCGCCTTTTTTCGCGGCAACTCCAAGTACGCCAACACCCTGGTAACGAATACAAAGAGAGCAGTCTTAAATTGCGTGACTTCATGGGCACTCGCGAATGCCCGTGGATACTCTGGGCTCGTCCACACTTCGTGGAGGCAACTTTCTACTTCACTCCCACGCGGTAATCTCTCCTAGATACGCCCCTTTTAAACTTCCAACCAATCGCAGCTCTCTGTGGTTGGCTGACAATACCAAACCCGGCTTTTCCCACAGATCTTAAATCTTTAGTGTCCAAATTAACACAGATTAACATGCATCAGAACTTATTTACAAAATTTGAATCATTAATGATAACTAATATCAAAATTAATATTACATTGCACAGCAGGAGGTAAGCGTAGCCACGCCTCTACACAAGAGAGTTTACAAGTTTTCAACCTCCGAGATGTGTCTCCCTCACTGGCTCTCATTCCTTGTTTCCTACTTTCCGTTCCCTGCTGCCTCAAGGGTTAGCCAGCAGTGACACAACGTATCACTACTTTAAGCCCTGCACCATTCGCCAGTACGCAAAAGTAAATTACATAAAAATTGCATCAAACAAATCATTGTAATTGAATAACATTAAACAAGCAATTCTCATCACAGCGCAATTTTAACCAACTCCCTACGACAATTCTATCCTAACTTACTACATTTACATTGTTAATGATATTGACTCACTTTCAATGGCTAATAGGCCTGTTACAAACCCTAGGAAAGCAGAACCATGCCAGAATAAATGTAGTATTTGAAAGCCAAGAACGATTGAAATAAGTGCAACCTGAGTGTGAATCATACATATAACCCCAACACTGTAAACTTAAATCAGTGAGAAATGAACCTCTTCGGGGAAATTCCAGAAGTTTCTGTCAAAAAAATGTGCATAGTGTTTCAGTGAATAATTTTTACCGATTTAAAAGTAATTTCATCTTATTCTCAGTGAATTTTACCTGACTTAACTTATTCTCAGTGAATTTTACCTGACTTAACTTATTCTCAGTGAATTTTACCTGACTTAACTTATTTTCAGTGAATTCTACAGGTTCATCAGTTAGAAACAGACTTACCTGTAAGTGGGGACCTGAACTTCAAACCAGACTATCTCCAAAATTTAAGAAACACAGTAAAAAGGTAATATCTTTTTCGTATGCATTTATATCTTAAATGTGTGGTTAAAAGACAATTATTTTGATGTGGTTAGTAACATATTTCAGATAGAAATAAATACACAAATATTTTTTTTTTGTAATTCTTAAATTTTAGAGTAAGCATGACTTATAATTCAGGTCCTTAATTTCAGGGATTAACATTTCCCTGAGTGTAAGCACGGATTCGGACTTTGAGTGTATAGCATTAAAATTACTTTCATATGGAGGCCATAAAAATTACTTCCAACGTAAACGACTATTCTGTCAATGTTCCACAGGCAGGTTGCTGAACAATTTTCATGTGTGAAATAGCAAGCACAAGCCACGTAATATGTAACACACTGCAGCCAGGGTTTCAGAAATTAATGCTAAATCCTCCCACCATCACTTTGCTTGGTGTCATTTTTTATACATATGCAATATGTCACGTACTTCATATGTCCACTCTTTCCAGAACTGAACAGAATCGCCCCAGTGACGTATGCGGTGCCAATCCATCACAAGCGGCTAATTGTGTCATTAGTCACTTTCTAACAAAAAATCCGAACCTAGCAACCATATTTTGTCTCATCATATCACTGAGTACTGTCAATATTCTCACCGTACATGTCCCCCTGACAAATTCTAACATGTGAATCATAACCTGACGCATCACCCGTCAATCAAGAAAGGAAATTTGATGCATATGCTGTCCGTTGCCAAGCAGTCTTCTGATTCTACAGAGACAACACACTCGCAAAATATTTTAAACGTATTACTAACTTAGTGAAGTGTTGTGGACATTCGCCATTGTACTGCTTGGTGGTCCAGAAAACCAATAATTAACCAGCAGAATCGGCCGAAACCAACATATACATAAATAATAAAACCGGAAAAATCCCCAGGGAAATTGTTTTGCGTAACATTGTCTTCGTCCTAGTTGCTTTTTAACTGTTTTAATTTTGGTGTCCTGAGTTTTCTAAGTTGCGTTTGTTTTCTAGTTTTTTTTTTTACTTAAATTTTAGGTTTGTATTCTCTGTGATTTTACACAGTTCCTATCGTAATTTTTATAATTTCATATTTTATGTACGCATTTAGCCAACAATTTTTATTTTAATCAAAATAGTTAACTACTTATCGTGCGCATCAAATCACCAAATCAAACTAAAAAAAAAAAAAAAAAAAAAAAAAAAAAAAAAAAAAAAAAAAAAAAAAAAAAAAAAAAAAAAAAAAAAAAAAAAAAAAAAAAAAAAAAAAAAAAAAAAAAAAAAAAAAAAAAAAAAAAAAAAAAAAAAAAAACAAGCAAGAAAAGAAGTCTTAAAAGGAAAGAAACGTCGAATGTTGAATAAAACAAAAGAAAAATCATGTTGCAAAAATATGTGTTAGTCGGTATTAAAATCGTAAGGGATTCAGTAAATAAATAGTGCATAAAGTAAGTAGATTCAACTCAGTCGGCTGCCTACTGGCCGTGTGTTAGTGTGGGTGAGGCACGGCGCCAAGGGCGATGTTGACCGTCTAATCTGGTGCGTTGTCGCCTCTACCGCAAGACACTGAAACGGCGTGCAGTGGTATCGTAGATCGCTAGCCTGACTGACATGTTCAATGGTGACCATATCTCTTTATTGGTGGAAAATTTTAAGCAAAGTCGATTGCATGTTTCTAGAGTAGTATCACACGAATAACGTTGAGTAGTTTTTCAGATATAACAGGTTGGAAAAACGGTGTCCAGCTATTCTTAGAGGTTCCAAAATGATATTTTTAACAGACGAAATGCTTTAAACTATCTTTGCGCCATCGTTTGAAGTGTATTTTCTTTTCGTATGTGAAATAGTTTCGTAAAAAAACGTATTTACGAACACATTGCGACGCATTTTAAGCGCATTGTTGGCAGCGCCCTTAATACATGTAAGTTAATGTGCTCACCCAATGGTATTGTTCATGCTTCACATTGCAACACATCCATACATTCGTGTTCACTTCGGAAAATCTCCAACAAGAGAAACAATTTCGCATCTATCTGAGCTGTTCTGCAGTTTCGTCTTGCACGGGGCGTGGAAACCGCTGTCTCTCCAATTTCCTAGCGGGCTTTTCGTAGCAATCCCCTCGTGATCTTTCAGCCTGATCTTGGTTTTGCAATGTATTCCTATCTCCCCCTCAATTTCCTGTTTACCTTAGCGCCAGACGTAGGTAATACGTCGCTGCCATGTTTGCTCCACAGCTTCCTGCTCGAAGCCTTAAAACCCTGTGGCTTCTATTTGCAGCGTAACACGAGTTCTTGCCTCTGGTTTGCTGCTTTACTTAGCAGGGAACGTACGATATTTCTCTGCGAACCAAGCTAATATTTACCTCCGGTGGTAATTTGCACATAGTTTAATACTGAACGTATATGTTTTCTCATTTGTCTACATAGCTTCTGCCGTACTGTTTGCTCAGTATTGTTGCAATAATAATTCTGTGCGCGCACCCTGCATGTTAACAATGATAGACACTATATCCGATAGCTCAGGATGTCTGAGAGGTTACTGAACAAGCACGAGAGGTCTTCGTTTGTTTAAGCACCACATAGTGAAGTATTAAATATTTTCTGTCCGTTTTCGATTTTTTTTTTTTGCTTGGTTACTTGTTTCGTATTTTTACATTTTGGTTAAGGCAACTCGAGGGAAGTTGCAACATTTTGGAATTTTAAAGCCAAAATTTTGAGTAAATGTGCAACAAATATTACGATCAGTTGCTTCAGGAGAGGGTGGGATATGGGAGCACTGTCCCTCACCTAGAATGGAAGGGCATTTGTACCAAATCTAAGTTTTAATATTAAAAAAGTTACAATTTCTGCCAGTTGTATATTCAATATTTAAACTCGAAAACCACTCAAACAGCACCAATTTGCTCACTAAAATCCAAATTTTCCCAGGGGAGGACCTTCATCCCAATGGACCCCCTCGCGTCTCACTTCCCCCCCCCCACACGCTATAATAAGTCGTTATAAGATAAAACAAAGAAATACATTTCTGTCAATGCTCCTGCTCCCCCCTCCCCCTCCTTCCAAGAATACCTTCAGCCGCCAATGAATACGATGCGATACTGCTTTCATTGGATATTTGTGAGTCAGTAAAAAGCTTAAAATGTCTTCTTTAAAAAAGTTTAAATAATAATTAACGAAACGTAACAAACCTTATATCACTGGCATCTTCCGCTGTTACCTTAATTTATTTTCTGTAATTTGAAATAATTCCTCCAGGGATTTTTTTAAAGATGTAATTAGTGTTTACGGACTACAGCCAAATCGGCTTGTTTTCTTTTACAGTTTTTTTTTTCTTATTTTATTCTTGATTATCTGAGATGCCACAGCACTGCAATGGCATGTGTCCACAATATTTCACTAAATAATTCACCTATGCAGTAAGTATCTTTCAAATACATTATAGTAACGACTTTCGTAGGCAGTCTGGACGATCCCTAACAGCACAGGTGGTGCCAGAAACGTTGCTATAACGTTACAATGGGCCAAGTTAGTTACACAGTCTATCGACATGTTGTCTGCAGGTGCCAGAAACGTTACATGGGCAACGTTGCAGATTGGACCTTGCGGCACGTTGCCTGCACGTGCCAGAAATGTTACAGTTGTAACTTTCCCCACCATACGAGTTAGTTTCATTTCTGACCAACAGATGTAATACATGAATAATTGTTGTTGTTTTATATTCACATATACAAATAATCCGAAAATTCTGTGTTTTATATGAGCTATTGTGGTATCCCGTTAACTGTATTTTAAAAATCTTAAAAACTGAGAAACAAAATTTAACATTGTAAATCTATTTAGTATTCACTTAATTATGACAGGGATGGTAAGCATTTTATTTTATTTAAGTACCATTAATAGTGTAATAGTTTTCCTATAAGTGATTGTGCTTCGAAATGTTTAATATCTGTACAAACAATTGTAATTTTTTGTTCTCAGATTTCGTCATTATTCTGACATTAAGTGATGATATTGTAAATATTTGTACTTTGCGCAAAGGTGTGCGGGAGATAAAAAAATTAATCTAGAAGTTTTGAAATAAGGCTGTTCAAGTTATAACAATGTGCTAGTCATGTGCTTTCAAAGCGCTGGCAACCTGATGGCAAAGTGCAGGCAACGTTGCCTGCACGAGACGTTTGCACGTTGCCGGCACCTATTCTGCACATTTTGGCACATCACAGCACGTTGTAGCAACGTCACAATGTCGCAGTGTGACGTGCATGCAACGTTGCCGTGCTGTTAGGGTAATAACCAAACGTAATCTGGATAATTCACAAAGTACGACCGCCACATAAATAAGATTACTTCCTTTCATTATTTAAAAAAATATGTATATATGTTACACACGTGTCTGTTGTCAAGAGGGAGATAACGTCGCCATCTTTAATTTACGTATTTTTTGTCTTAACGATTATTTGGAGGATATTAATGGAACTTCAACTTAACTGCAGAATAGAATATACATTGATATCATTTTAAACATCATAAATTTTTATTTGCCGTTCATGTTGTTACAGACCTAATTACAGATAGGAAATTATTCCTACTTTCTTAACTGCAATGTCTGCAACAGCAGTAACAGAAAAAAAATGTATGATGTCCAACATTCTGTATATATGTATTAGCCTATATTCGGCAGTTAGTTTAAAGTTCCGCATATTTACTCAAACAGAAAGTTATGACACAAAATACATAAATTAATGATGGCAGCCATATGTCCCTCTTTAGGAGACGTCGACTGCAACATCTAATTTATTGTATTTTCCCCGCTTCAAGCATTTATGAAGGCATACCAACATTTTTAACATTTCACGCTTGAATGTAGTCTAATACACATGTTTACATCGTTAGATGATATGGAAATTATTACTATCTAACAATGTAAAAAGGTGCAGTAGATTATTATTTAGAACAAGAAATATCAAAAATGTTGATATACTTTCAGGAATGCATGTAGCATGAAAATAAAGATCGCCGTGCATCTACCTCCCATATTGGCGTTGAAGGAGGGGAAATCATAATTTTATATTTCTACGATACAGTGTTAGCTGTGTAGACGTTAGTTGGGAGTACATTTTCCTCTTACAAAAATTAACTCAACAGTTTTCCCATAATGGCATTTCAACGTCAAATTTGGCATGTTTTTCGTACTCACAAGCCGCAAAAACCAATGAACATAACGAAATGAAAAAATTCACATCAAAACTGCATGTCACGGGTTACTTCTTGACAACTATAAAAACCCGTTAAATAAAATTTTTGCATTAAAAAAACACTGCTGAAATTTGGAATTTTTTGCTACTTTTAGCAATTATTTTAGTAACGTCTACTAAACTAATATTATTTCCTACAAATGTTTAATCTCAAAACTTTCACGCTGGAGCGGCCTTAAATCGTTTATTGAATAAATAATTATTTTTAATATCTGTAGAAACGCGTGTTCTATTCTGCAGGAATGACGCTTACCTGTAACCAGATGCCCTGCTTCTCAACAAAACAGTACAATATTTCATCAAAAAGCGAGCCGCTCTTCACAGAATTTAAGCTCGCCGATTGATTAAACTTATTTTATCAAGCTCCACTTTTATGAAACGTTATGTTTCATGTGACTTTTAGTTTATTTGTATACCATCCCTTATATAGGAGAATTTTGGTACAGTACGTTCAAAGTACCTTACAGGTATTTCTATGTTTTTAAATCCGCATGTCAAAATGTCCTAAAGGCGACCCAATAACGGGATACATATAGGGACATGTGCCCTATTAGTTTATTGTAGAACAACCATGCCACGTTAAAAATATACATAGGAAGCAATCTAGGTTTAGTATAATTTTCGCTTTGTATTGTTTCACCAAACAGGGCATTGTGTAGAACAATTCTGTTCTAAGAAAGGAACCAACTTAAGAGTGATACTTCAAGAAAATATGTGTTTTTCTTCCAAAGCTTCAAATTGTTTTAAAGAACACCTCAAATGGTATCTTATTGCTGGCAGTAAAACCAAAATTATTTTACAGCAGCACTCTTTCCATGTATAACATCTGTTATTTATTCAGACTATTCTATATGTATATTAATTTATTTAGCGTATGGCTATGTCAACAGAAATAATTATTTTTAAAACTGGTGCAAGTAAGGAGAACAATGACTAAAATGTTGAGTCTGTAGATCCACTCAACAGCTGATGTTGCGTAGAGAAAATCTTTAGCAACCACGACAAAAGCTAGACTCTCTTAGATGTACGTTAATTAGCCTTTCACGGTATAAAATACAATTTCTCTCCTAAACTGTTAAATTGCAATAATAAATAGGCTACAAAAATGTTTTTAAAAATGTAACCTACTAACTGTATAATTTACGAATGACATTGTTATTACGAACTCAAGACGTCAACTTTTGGGTAATGCGTAAAACACAATCTACACACTGTGCTCGTTATACAGGATGTGGCAATATTGCCCTTACAGGCTTTGAGGACTTTTAGTGGAGACCAAGACGATTAAGTCTAGCAAGGAACGCGTGTCCGGAAACGTACCGTTTTATCGCTACACGCAAAATCACCACACACGCTGTTTTCGGAACCACTCACTAGGATAGTCTTGACTATGACTTGAGTATGGTAGTCCATACGTGATTCCCCGAACACCTGATGTCTCATTCGACTACAAGTTTACATGCTAGTCAGTTGAGTTTGTGATCCGCCCAGAGACGTTTGTATCCGCTGTTGTGCTTGCCATCGTAGTTCATACTACAGTACACAATTCAAGGTGTACGTACTTCTGTGTTGCTGTTATCCATGGAATACACGTTTGCGGAATATGCGGACATGATGTTATTGTACGGCGAAGTTCAGTGCAATGGCAAGGCTGCTCGTCAGTTGTATGGGGAGCGTTATCCACACCGCCGTACACCTTCGCACTCACTGTTTGCTATTGTGTACCAGCGGGCAACTGAAATGGGTACATTCACCCCCCAGCAGGACCAACTGTGGTGCTCCACGGCGGCGCCGTACACCTGAGTTTGATGAGGATGTACTCCATTTAGTGGAAGAGGATGCGACGACGAGTACCAGACAGATACCAGGTAGACTTTCAGATTTCGTGTACACTCAACACCCCGCACGTTTATTAACAATCATTGTTTACACGTTTTACAATGTTCGGTGTGCAGGTAGACTGAATGTGGATCACACAGCTGTCTAGCGTGTTCTGCATGAGCAGCAGCTACACCCGCACCACCCCCAGAACGTACAGGCAATGCAGCCAGAGGATTTTGGACAACGAGCGATCTTCTGCAGATGGTTGTTGCACCGTTGTGTGGATGAACCCGACTTCCCACGGCGGATCCTATTCACTGATGAAGCTCACTTCACCAGAAAAGTAGTTCACAATACTCACAACAGTCACCTGTGGGCTGATGCAAACCCGCGTGCTGCGCGCCCCCGTGGGTTTCAACACCGATACGGTCTCAATATTTGGGCAGGGTTTCTTGGTGGGCATGTAATTGGGCCATACCTTCTTCCACAAACGCTCGCGGGTGACGTGTACTTACGGTTCCTTGACGGCGTACTCCAAGGTTTCTTGGAGGATGTGCCACTGCATGTGCGTCAAAACACGTGCTTTCAACACGACGGCGCGCCAGCTCATTTTGCACTTGCGGTTCGACATCATCTGGACCAACGTTTTGTGTTACAGTGGATAGGTCGTTGCTTGGCCTCCACGTTCTCCCGACTTGACCCCGCTAGACTACTACCTGTGGAGTCACATGAAAATCATGATTTATGAGACCCCTGTGGAATCCGTGGAAGATCTACTAGCACGTGTGATGGCTGCAGCGGTACCGCATCTGTGATGAAGTCGGTGGTCGACACATCGAGCCCCTTTTGTATCCGGTTCCAGACGACAGGCAGCAGGAGTCGGGGAGAGCAATGTGTGTTGTAGTATTCGCGTGTGTCGGCAAAACAGTACGATTCCGGACACGAGTTCCTATGCTAAACTTATTCGTATTGGTCTCCATTACAAGTCCTCAAAGCCTGTAAGGGCCATTTTGCCAAATCCTGTATTACTAAATACCGGGAAAAATTCGCGGGTTCCCTGACCTGTAGGCTAGCCTCAAAAAATATATATGTACTAGAGCAGACATCAGCAGTTCATTGGCTCCTATCTGATACGGTGATACCACATCACTGGGGCAACATTTAGTTGCTTCTTCATTATTTTCCCAGTGCCCTCCAGGAAGTGACAAAAGAGTCAAGGTCTAATTGGGAAAGTGACTCGAACTTACAGTGGTTTGAATTATATTTTGCGCCCAAAAGAAAACACTAATTTTTACGTCCCTTTATGTAACACTAAAGGGACAAGGAAATCTCGAGATTTTCATTTGACAAGACAAGACGTTGGATTTCAAACTCTTGCACGCCTTAGTTTCTTTCGCAGCTGGTTCACTATTACTGAAACTCTACTTTGAGGACAGTAAGCAGACCTAAATTAAAACACTCAATGACTCCTGCACTACCTTGTCACATGTACAACTGACCACTCACTGGATCAGCAGACAATGTACCAGTAGCTGAGGACATAGTGTACACAGGACCGAGGAGGTACACTCCATTTGACCTAAAGTCATATGACCTAAAACAGTTTTAGGCTGAATGCCTGTTAGGCCAAGTGACTTTTAGGGCAAGTGACGTTTAGGGTAAGTGACGATTAGGGCAAGTGACTTTTAGGCCGTGTGACGTTTAGGGCAAGTGACGTTTAGATCATATGACGTTTAGGCCAAGTGACTTTTAGGACAAGTG
>PNEQ01103748.1:55566-75020 GCA_003012365.1 Medauroidea extradentata | reverse complement strand
GGGGGGGGGGGTAGTATTTACCTTAACAGAATTGTTCCTTCTTGCTTGCACGCTGAAGGTGGCCGGGGCTCTTGGCGAGCCTCGTTTTGCAGTTGTTGCACTTGCTGAGGGTGGGGAGGAGAACTTTTGATTGTCGATTTGAGCGGGATAATCAGAGTAGGGGCCAGCCTGGTCAAACACTGCAGGATCCGGCTGGCGGAGTTTGGATTTAATCTCCTGGGCCATTTGGATCTCTGTCGTGTGTCGGGTGTCACTGGGGTGACCTCGAGCTGGGGTATATTAGGTTGGCGGTACTGTGCGCACAGTTTGTGGAGAGTAGGTTTCCACCCTGGGATCTTCTGGTGTTGGTATGGTGCTGGATGGGCCACGTGGTAGCGCTTGAATGCTGCCTTGGCTGTTCGTTCGAGAGAAAGTATCTCGTTGGGCCTTAAGTCTAACATCAGAAAGTCCTTGTCACACATTTTAATGATTGATACACGGAAAGTTCATCTTTCAGATTGTATTTACATGTGTTTTCAACATTGAGTCACAAATTATTACATACTGGTTTTGTTTGGCACTGCTAATAACTATATGACACAGTTCATATTTACTAGACACGTGGTGGATGATGAATACAGACTTCCGATTATGGCGCACCGTGTTGCGGCCAGACATATAGGAACATAGGGCATGTACCTTATTTTACGTTGTGCAACTGGCGCGGGAGAGTTGGGCGATGCGGTCCTCCCAATAAAGTCATCCAGTGTGTTACCAAAGAAATAAATCAACTGCACCCCTTTTATATCCGAGTCTGAGGGATGAGGTCCTGTTAGGTAAGTGACAAAGATGGCAGCCAGGCTATTTGGAACTGCAGGTGTGCCACACTGGCACAAAAGAACTACTCTCTCATAGTATCATGTAAACAAACTTCCCTACTTGAATCCTCACGTACGTGTTGCAGTTTTAATACTATAACTATTACATAAGACCATTTATATTATCACAAACACATTTATAAACAATAATAAACAAATACAATTCATATTTACGTGCGTATTTCCTGCGATCATTACTTAATGCACTTTTATAAAGTAAGTGCACGGGGTTTGTAACACTGCTAAGAAACTCATCCGTATCTACAAGCAAACACTGGTACAGGTTAAAAATATTGCAAAGCAGTTAAACATGAAAAATACACATTGGATGAACGTAAGTAAAAACACAAATAAAAGATTTATCTTCATAACCTTAAATGCTTACGTAAAAATAAACTGCAACACAGCAATTGGCAAAGGTTTGGTGCGAGTATTAGTGCCTTCAGGCTTAAACAGTAAATGTTAAAAATCCGGTGAGGGGGGAGGGAAGCATTAACATAATTTACAAGCAACTGCGTGGAGTCAATCTGTTGACAATTTTGATACTACAAGGAACATGCATAATTATCAAGGTTGATTAAATACTTTCAACACATTTTTACCATTCAATTGAATAAATTATATAAAACTTGCTAGTCTAAAAGTAATTTCCGTACGTAACATGTGTCAAAAACAACACATACTGTTTTTGCAAAAATATATTTAATTCACACATTGTGAATGCACTAATTTTTGTTTGACAGTACTGTATAAATCTGCACTTAAACATGCCATAAGGTTAATTAGAGTACTATTCTCTTTATCATTCCATTCAGCAATTGTACAGTGTTCTTTTCCTTTCAATTCAATAAATATTTAACTTTGGTATCTCACCTCAATGAAAGATGAAGGTTGTAACATATTCTGTAGTTCATCAAATGCTGGACTGTCCTGTGCCACAGACATTATTAGTTTCACATTCTCTGGGAGTGTAACAGGCAGCCATTCAATGGTCTGTGTACCATACTCTCGCACCTGCAACACGGTACCAGTATATTAAAAAGTGCTTCACTGTTTTTAGCTGTATAATTGTTACATGTAAATTATACATTTGAGGATGCAATAATTTTTGTTTGACAGTACTATATAAGTCTACACTTAAACATGCCATTAGGTTAATTTAAGTACCATTCATTCAGTAGAACCCAGATTTTACAAAGCAGCGATTTTACAAGGTCATTCTCATGCACTGAGGCCTAACCTCCATTTTACAAGTTTTCGATATACGAGACAGCAATTTTACGAGGTCATAATCAGACACCATGAGAACTCGTAAAATCGGGGTTTTCCTACATTTTGATCCAGTGGATCTCAAACTGTGCTTCACAGTGCCTTGGGAAGCAATGACCAGTAACGGGGACACTACAAAATATTCCAATATTTTCCAGTGGAACCTCACTATAACAACTGTAAATGGCAACAAAACTGTCTTTATAGCGGATTGTTGTTATATCCAAATAATTTTACATGTATTATGGAGAGATGGTGCATTATAAAGCTGTTGTTATAGGACAGATAATGTTATAAACCATACTCTTTATAACGAGATTTCACTGTAACACCTGCAGTGTTGGGATAAAATTGTCACCCTTTGTTGACATTCAGTGAAACGCTCTTAGGAAGTATTCAATTTAAGAAGTTTCCTGCTTACTAAGTTAAATAACTTTGCACCTAGTTTATAAGAACATGTATAATTTAACCATTTTAAGAAGTTTTCCTGGTTATTAAACATTCTTTTTCTGTCTCATCACAAACGTCTTAACAGAGGTTATTTATAAAATGTACTTATTCTTGATATTGAACATAAATTGCTTGTGACTCATTATAATTGTTTTTTACTTACTGAAATGTGTGAAAAATTAAGACATACAGTACAAAGGAAATTGTAAAATGAATAATTTCGCAAACCACAGTTTTGTGGTATATCAAATAATTTTACTGTAAATTTTAATAAATTTGGAACATGTTTTCTGAATGTTTAGGTTTATGTTAGTTTACAACAATAAATCACAGCAGACATACTACAGCATATATTTAACACAGGCCAGGAACTTTAAAATGAAATTTGACTAACCTGAAGAAAAATGGCAGATTGATTAACATTTGCATAGATCTGATTTACAGAATAATACATCAAAAGTCATACTGGATCCTAGACGTACTTGCTGTACTACAATGTAAAAATTAACAAAAATAATTTACAATGTACCCCTCTCAATATTGATTTTAAGGAAAGAAAAATTTATTCAAGGTTTAATGAAGACAATCAAATTAACGCAAACAAGCACAAAGGAAATTTGTCAGATATGCAACAATTTTCCAGCCCCAGTAGTCTGAAGGTGGTGTAAAATGTTTTGAGCCAAATATACTTGTTCATCCAAACAAGGTTAAAAGTTTTTAGTTAAAAATTTTTAAACTACTGAAATAAGTACATGCATATATCCCAAAATATTTACCTACAACCTACCAAGAGGTACACTACATTTACAAATGTGAAAAATACCGAAATTTTATTTATTATAAAGTATTGTAGTAGCAATGTTGTAACCACCTGAATGTATAGTTAAGTGTTCACTGTGGTAACTAATGAATCAGTCAGCAGCATCTAGTGACCATTAATTTTATGATTTTAGTGATGCATGAATGAAAGACGTCTGCTTTTCTTGATAACATATGGCAATACAAAATCTGATTTTTTTTCTGCATCTTAGGTTTAGTTGCAACTTTTTTTTTATGCTTTAAAATATATTTAATTGTATTTAGCAATGTTGGTTACATGGCACAATTTTTTTATATTTTCGATTAATTTACATAATGGCTGGCATAAAAGAAGTGATTATTTTTTGCCAGGTAAAGGTGACAAAAAAATGTTACAACACTTTCAAAAACTACACAAAATGCAGGGAAAGGAGTGATGAGAAAAACCAAGTTAAGCAGAAAGGCATTTGTTTCAAACGGACAAATAAAATGGTTACTGCAAAAAAAAATGAAAGTTGAAAAAGCTATATAAAATAATATTTTATATCATGTACACACCTGATCAATGCTGTCAATGATAATCAACAATGGTCGCTGGAGGCACATTTCATTCAGAAGCCTGGTTAAGCCATTTCTGTATGATGCCAAATTCTGAAAATCCACACACACAGATCAAAATAAAAAAAAGTATGTACAAAGGCTACGCTTAGATTGTCTTTAGAACCAAATAATATCCATCAGTTATTTGTTAGCATAAATACATACCAGGCCTATATTCATTATTATTTTTATTCCAAGTCTTTAGCATTTGTCTCAATTGGCTACAAAAAAAAAGTCACACAAAAAGTTTAATCCATACAAAAATTTTTTAAAATATGTCTTTCAAACAGTCACAACTACGCCAATAAATTTTATTTTAGAAAATTACTAATTTTTTAGTGAACCAATAAACAAACAGATAAATGGTTGGCCAGCCAAATGAACAAGTTAAATGAGGGAATGGAGAAACCAGAGTACGGTGAGATGGACAGATTGATGGAGAACACTTTAACATGCGTGACTGGGTGAATGAAAGAACAAATTAGACAATGGCTAATATAAAAATAATAAAATAAACTTATGCTTCTTTGCACAAAATGATGAGAGCAGAAATATTTTACAAAGGAACAGCTAACGTCCAACTATTTGCAGTCAGATTAGATGCTTTTAACGTTAACAGTGGCATATTTTAAAGTTAAGCATAAACTTTGCTGAAAGGATTTTAGACAGAACCAGATCTTTGTTATAACAACTGAAATTTTACTTGCTAGAGTAACTAGTGTCAAATATCATATTATTGTGTAGCACAATGCTGTTAGGGAATTAAAAGAATTTTTCCCTTAATTCAACCAGCCAGCGGTATTACTGCAATTGAGGTTTTCGGCCTCTGGTTGTTGACACCTCGCAAATTAAGAGAAGCCAATATTGCTAAGCTTAAAGCAACGCCGTCACGTCCTTGTATAAATTACGTTAACACTCACCCCCGATTTTTAACACTTTACATTTAGGCTTAAGGGCACTAGTATTCGTCCGCACCTTTGCAGATTGCCAATTATTTTCACGTAAGGATAATATTTTAGCACGTAAAATTGTGAGGACTAAGCTTTAATTGTGAAATAGTATTTACTTACACCCAAGTTTTATCTAGTGTTTATTTACCTTTTATCCTTTGTAAGATTTGTTAACCTATACCAGTGTTTGTTTACAAATACGGCCGAATGCCTTACCAGTAGTGCCAATCCCGTGCACGGACTCTGATAAAGTGCCCTGCCACGGTACATTTGTAAATATAAATTGTACTTGTTTGTTATTGCTTAGAAATGTGTTTTATGATTACGTAAATGTTTTTGTGTATTAATTATAGTGTTAAACTGCAATACTATTTATTATTGAAGTCAGGAAGTTTATTTGTGTAACAGAGTTAACTCAGTGCTACGAGAGAGTATTTCCTTTATGTGAGTGTGGCACACCTGTAGATGACGACAGCCTCATGCGGCTCGGCGGCCATTTTGCTAATGGTACTTTCAGCCCTCCTCAGGGGTATACAGAGTGAGTCGGGAGGAAAGGTACATGCTTTGAGGGGCAATAGTACTGGTGATTCTGAACAAAATGCTTCTAAGAAAAAAAATGCCCTTTTCTTAACCGTTTCAGAGAAACCGAATGAAAACAACAAGGAATGGGATAAGTGCAGGTGACGGTAAATCACGCTACTGTTATCTTATGTTGTGTGTAATTTTGTACATTTCCACACAGTGGCGCTCTAAGCATGGCATAGTTGTTTACCTCAGTCTCAGTCCTACAGTGCTTGTCCTAGTATTGCGAACTACAGTGTTGTTACGTGTACACTGAATACAGTTCAGTGTAGTCAAAAATTCCACAGGTCTTCACACATGCAGAGTATGCTGACATGATGTTTGTCTACGGTTTCACCGATGGGAATTCCAGAGCCGCTGTTCGTGAGTACAAATGACGATTTCCTAATCGCAGAGTTCCAGATAGCGGGGTGTTTTCAGGATTGCAGACCGTGGTACGTTTCCCAGCGTAAATGTTGTATTCGAACGTCCCGTACAACAAGCTCTTAATGAAGTTGAGAAAATTCTTCAGGTACTAGAACGCAGCCCAACAACAAGCTCGAGACGAATTGCTGCTCAAGTAAAGCAATGTAATAATGAGCTCAGTTCAGCAACACAGCAGCTGTCTATCAGAGCAGCAAAATGCATTGAAGTTGGTGGTGGAGTGTTTGAACATGTTTTGTGAGGAAATGTACACAATTAAACAAAACGTACGATAACAGTATCGTGATTTACCGTCACCTGCACATTTCCCGTTCCTCGTTTTCATTCGGTTTCTCTGAAACGGTTAAGAAATGGGCATATGTTTATTAGAAACATTTTGTTCAGAATCACCAGTACTATCGCCCCTCAAAGCGTGTACCGTTCCTCCCGGCCCATCCTGTATAAGGTGGGCACTGCGCCCAGATAGTCAGTCGTCAGCGGCTTGGCCTTCGGACCGGGTCAGCCTGGCACTCCCAACAGTGTTTGTTGGCAGCTTCTCTGAGTTCCAGTCTCTCAGCTCCCCGGCTTCGGCCACCCCCTACCTTCCAAGGTGACTTCTTGAAAATAGCGACCCTCACCCCCGTACCTACCAGAGGTGACTTCTTGAAAATGGAGACCCTCATTTACCTTGGAGTCGACTTCTTGAAAATTAAATCCTCCACCCCCCTACACCATACCCTTACCTGCTAAACCTGCTGAGAGCCCGGGAAGGAAGGGACACTGTAACTTTCGTGCTGCGTACGAGTAAAAAGGGACTGCGCCCTAAGTATACCAGTTCTAAAGTGTTAGCATGCACTTCACTGCCTCGTAAAGTTATTGGAAGTTACAGAATGTAGTAAACATTTCTTGGGATCAGACAGATTGCCATAAACTTACCAGTAACCGCAGTATTGTTGTTAAGACAAGTATTGTCGACGACCGCCGCACCTAACATCAAGTGGCTATTGAGTTTCAGCCAAGAGTAAGGCCTTAATCTTTGCCCAGTATTTGAATGGCCCAGAGTGCCATGTATAGTTCTATGCATCATAATATGCCCTGTGGAATTAGTATTGTACTTCCAAATTATTGTATCGCTATTATTGTCGTATCGTGTCGTCGTATCTCATATTGAAACCCCAGTGTTATAATTTATGTCGTCATGCTGTGACTGACTCGCACCCTGACTGTAGACTATGTATCAAAGCTAGTGTTGTATTCATCATGCTGTGACAAGTACTGCAACTTGTGTTCATGAAAATAAACACCCTGTGAAACTGAACTTCTTTGTTTTCTTCTTTTATGAGATCAACATGTGTACCAACCTTTGATATCCAATACAAGGAATGTGATATCTGCCTTGCCCTCTATTTATGTAAAGATGACACCTTGCCCTAGCAAGTAGAATTTGTCCTTGTTGGCTCATTCAGTAGTCACTCGCTGGGTCGAGGATTACTCTATTACTAAGGACCCCTAAAAATGGTAACTTGCAAAATTAGCGAAATACCGCAAAATTTAGCGTAGTTTTAAGTTTTCCACGAATTTAAGTATATTTTCGTTAAAAGCGATGTTTCACTCGAATTCAGACGCCTTGGTGGTTGTTTTGTCGCAAATCAGTTGAGGCACAATCGTCGAAATGCGTACGTTTTCATTCAGATATTTCTGGTTTTGTTTAGTTATTGTTTTGCTGTAATTGTATTAGTCCACTGTATTTTAATAAATATTAACCATTTTAACTAATATTTAAAAGGTTTAAATAACGGATAGACTGAAAATTGTTTCACACATTCGACCATGTAAAAAACAAATTATTCACATTGGATTGTGGTCATTGATACATTAGCGCAGATGTATTCATTCCTCAACGTTGAAGCGTATCAACTCATGCACGGCCATGGTCACACGGTACCGTGATCTCGATATATCGATATGATGGCGGCCAAGCAACGGTAGAAGCAGCAAAAGATCGAAGTCTACCACCGAGTTGCAATATATGTCTCTATGACTTAACGCACGTTTTTTGCAAGTTGATGTTCTGTTTGGGCGTTTTCAAAGATGATGCATTTATAATTTTTATTTTCGTAACGGAAATAATTGAAAAACCTTGCCGGACAAATCCTTGTGTAAACCATTATATCGCGAAGTTGCTCTGTGACGCTAAGAGTAGGAACACAAATTTAAATGCCTAAAACGTGGAAAACAATCATTAGATATTCCATTAGTAAATAAATACCAAACAGTTGGTCTCTTTGGGTAGGTACCCTAGACAAATACTTAACTGAACCATATATATATATATATATATATATATATATATATATATATATATATATATATATATATATATATATATAAGTTATATATATATTTTTTTTTTTGTACTAAAACATTTTAATTTGTACATGTGCTGAATAAACTGTTGGAAATTTTTAAAATTATGAAAAACTGGATAAATAGTTTCAACAAAACGGAGGATATTTATACAGTCTGTTAATGATAATGAGGCAAAATCAAAACTGCTTAGTCAAATATAATTATTTTGATGGTAAAATATAATTATTTTCAGCCGTAGTACAGAAATTTTTTTTACCACTAAAATTTTTTTTCACTACTTTTGTCTAGTTTTTACACCACTTCAAAGTTTTTAACACAGAATTTTTGAACCGCTTTTAACATTTTTAAACACCGAAATTGGCAATTTTTTATTCACCGTTTTTTAGGGGTCCCTATCTTTTACTAACTACTCTAGAAGAACCACACCAATATCTCATGCTCTTTACCCTAAAGGTCATGTAGACACATACACTGCTCACATTCAGAAATCTTGCTTGCAACCCCGTATGTCTAGCGTAGTGGGATTTGCGTCAAGCTTATGCTCAACATATTTTATGAGAAACAGGCAGATATTCAGAGTGAGAGCGTGAAGTAGGGAATTTGAAAATACCTAGTAAAATCTGCTCTTGAGATTCTGATGACAACCGTGCAGCTATTCTTGTACCCTGATAGGCCTTAGCCATAGTGACCCTTGGGTTCATGAGACCAAATTTCATTTTGGGATAAGATGCCCAACAACTATGATATGGATAAGAGAGTGGCATCCACACCCACATAGTCCAGGTGCTATCTTGCAACAATACAGCAAGTCCTGCCTTCACGTTATGGTTACATTCTTAAAATTATAATGTTAAGTGAAAACCACTGTAAAAAAGGAACACACATGTAATAGTAAGAATTAGTGTTATTCAACCACTGTAAGTAAATTAATGCATATAAATTATCTGTAATCTTCACATTCCGCAGTATTAGTAGTCTATTAAAAATCCATTTTTCACTACTGACATCTTTTTGTAACCACCATCCATACACCCCCAGATTATCAGTAAAAATGTCATAAATAAAGTGAAAAATTTCACTTTCCTGCTAACTCCTGCTGCCAAACTTTGATTTGACTAATATGTTGTTTGTGTGTTGCATTTGATTCTGTGATTACTACAATAAATTTGGTGCTGACAGCATTAATCATATTGTCAAATGTCTGTTAAAAATTCCCAGTCCATTTAATAACACACTCTTCACTAACATACTACTCCTACCCTTGCTGTGAGAAAATCAATGCAACCGAAGGAACTGATGGAAAACAAGTATTCATTTTTAAAATTTACTATCTTAATCAATTTGGTTACCTATCAAGCAAGGTACCGGTATCAGTAACGAGAAGATGTGGGTTTAGTTCCCTCACCACCGTCTTGTTTAATTTTTTACATAACGTAAATAATCTGAAGTTTTTAAGTACATGTATACACATAAAAAGTTTAATACTGCCCAACAGTTCTGCTTCAAAGTAAATAAATTTTCAGCAAACATTTACCAACCTCAAATTATGTTAACAGTTTTAAAACCTTTACAACGATGTGGTTAGTAAATGAACTTGCCAACTCACGTGTGCGTCCCAGCAGAGGTGGCCATACGTCAGGACGTAGCACTGGTCCAAGAGACTGCGCAGTAGGTTCTCTGTGGTCGAACTCTGGGCAGTCACGCCCACAAACCTGATTAACAGCACACACTCTGGCTGCCAGGTGTGACAACACTGGGCCACTCGTGCTATTAGCGTGCTCTTCCCACACCCCCGCGGACCATGCACCACCAGCGGACTATGAGACTCTCCAACAACATAGCTGTAAACAACATTTACTCTCACCATTTCGATTCATGTGATGTATTCCAGCACTGCTGCTCACTGATCTAGTCATATTACTATCACAAAGTCTTTAATTCAACATACAAAATTTTCAAAGGAAGGAGCAGCACAGTAATCAACATTAATATTAGCATCAGTGTGTCATGTGTGTGTAAGCAATATGTGTCATGCTGGGAGTGAGCTATTGTGTATCAGAGTCAGAGTAATGTATAAACATCAACATGTGTTGCATGGTAGTCTTTAGCAGTAGGCCAGACTCTTGAAGTGGCAATGCTGCACGAAGTGCCTGTTGTCTGTCGCTCAGTCATTGCCCTAATCTCTGTTGTATCATGTCTAGATGCAGCTTTAATGATATGTATACGTCTACACAGACTAGGATAGCCAATGAGCAACCAACAACAGGCCCCAGATGCATCAATGCGGCATTCCAGAAACTGGCCTTCTACTAAAAATGGCCAAGGTTGTAGTTAAGGAACAGATAATGCATGGCACAGTTGATAGGATAAGATTGTGTAGCCTTGTTCATTGTTTATGTTTACAAAAAGTATTCCAATTTGGTAAATGCATATAATGGGCCAGCTTAACACTTCAAAATTAGAGTGAAAATTGTGAAAAGTTCAGCTAAGCATTTGATAGATACAGTACATACCGTACTTAGAAGCATTGGGTTAGAAATGTGAGAGTGAAAAACGAAAGATAGCGGTTCTTTTGAATGTCGTAAGGGAACATGCATTAGACTCTACAACACCTTCAGTTGCACTGATTAAGAAGCAGCACAGTTTTAAAAATATCCCAGACATATTGCAATCTTAAGAAAAATGTTCACCAGGGTGAAATGTCTTTCTCTCATTTATCTTTTAACATAGACAACTACTCCATAATGAATGTCATTTGCACTATGTTGAATTCATTCTGTAAAAATTTGTGTGGTAAGGAAAAACACAAATACTAAACCACCTGCATATCTGGTAACTTTTTAAAATGACTATCAGTAAAACTTTTCCAGAGTGTCAAATTTTTGTGTAAACTACAAGCAGCAATTTTTGTGGAAAACCACATCAGTCACCTAATTTAGCCCAATTTCTTTTCAAACTGTACATATGTTACCAACAAAAAGTCTAATTTTTTTAAAAGTTCATTTGCTTGTATTTTAAGACAGTTACCAAGGTCTATATTAAAAACAGTTATGTGCAGATTTATACCTACAAAATTTTTTGACTCATCTAGTTCTTTAAAAATTCTGTTATTCTTTTATGATGCAAAATGTACACTCATCATTTTTTAAACAATGTGTGATCATGGTTAAAAACACAAATCCCAACTAGTTTTGTTAATGTGACACGAAATAGCCCAATATCAAGGTAAGGTACAAAATACTGTAAATGAATATTCAGATCTAATCACGCAACTTTCAAAACCTGGTTGCAAACATCCATATTTTACTTTGCGACTTCCACATAGGCCTGTAACTTCGAATACTAGTAACAGTTCAATGTTTCACGTCTTCTTTCATCACTGATCTATAAATGTCGCAAAACAAATTACACTTGCAGTAATTATGAACATTTCACTTTTATCAGATGAGAATATAAGAGCAAATAATTTCCTTCCAAATATTTTTTTAAGTTCACTTAGGTCAGGTTTCATAAACACGGATGTACTGCATCTTTCCAATCTAAAAATTTGGCATGTGGTAAAGTGTAGTGCATCGCATTCATTATAAATTAACAGCAGAAAAAATTTTTAGTATTAAATTAAAGATTCCACGCACATAGAAACATGTTGACTTGGACAGGAAGCAATCCACTTGTCACATAAAACTGCCAAAGAGCACACACATCGCCATTTTATAACAACCCATAAAAGAAAACCGCAGATTGGCTATCCTCTACAAACTACGTCAATAATAAATCAATAACTGAACACATATTGTTTTGTTATTGGTTCTTACAGTTTATATTGTAACGAACTGCTAAATTTACAGAAAAAATGTATTTTATGAGTATTTATGCCCATTAGAACACAAGAAAACAATACTGCAAAACATATTTTATATTGGTATGCTTGCTCAAAACATGTTTGTTCGCAATTCATTGTGAGTAATGGCAGAAATGTACACATGTAAATGTCAAACGTTCTGAAATCCATAAAATGTACTTTTCCAAAAACATGTGTACTTTTCATACATTTTACAGTATCTAAAATGTGCCAGAATTTGCAGTTGACTTGCTGGGTTTCTCAGCTTCTCCACTTCCACTTTCTTTGGCTTCTAGTACTGCTTCCTCCTCACCTTATATCATACTCACCAAGTGCCAATTAACTTATTAGTAAGGACTTCAATAAATATAATTTCTCTACACCACAAATTCGGAAAGAAATCCATATAGAATTATTATGAAAGCATGTTACAGTCTGAGAAATAAACACTTTTTAATTATTGTTTACGATAACTTTGTAGTAGATGTAAAAAATTACTTGATAAAATGCAACCCCAGAAAATAAAAATGTTACTGTTGAAAACTAATTCCAAATTTCTTGGACACAAGAAAGGGTAGAGCAGAAGGATTGTATTGTTTCTAACCCTGTGAAATAATAGAGAGAGCAAAATAACAGCAAACAGTACCTTTTAATACTCTGAAGCACAGCTTCCCTGTTTATACTACACTGGGCAGCACGCTGGCAAAAGCTTGTCTGCTGCATCAGTTCTTCAAACAGGTGGCTGCTGATCCCATAGCTCGGCCTCAGCACCGCCTACACAGCACAAGATGTACAGGTGCACTTTTGAGAAGGTGGTCAATACTTCTTGCAAGACACATCATACAATAATACACAGAGTTTCATTTTATAGTCACTAAATAGTAATTGGCGGTATGTAAATTCACACCTCATGATATTTACACGTAGTAATATAATAATTTCCTACACAGTCAAACTGCACAAATAAAAACATAAACATCCCGTGATCTAAAATATTTATATTGCCTGTAAATACATAAACATTGCTACAGTTTTTTTTTTTTAAAAAAGCTTATAAAATGTTTACATATACAGTACACTGACCAAAAATATGTATCTATAATTCCTACTCATGAAATATACTGGTGTAGGATAACTGCTATTATAAATAGTAGTCTTAGTTATTTTAAATATCTGTGTGTTAACACATATACTAGTATGGGTTTCTGTGCATTGACTCTATGTTTATGTATACGACATACACTATTGCTATTATGAAACATAAATATCGGCACATTACATTCAAATTTGAAACATAGAATCGCCACTAACAAACATACAGCACAATGTCACATGTTATTTAAGAATTTAAGTTCAGTTCAGTTGCAAAGCCATGCACGATGACGCATTACCAGCAATAACAACAAATAATGTATTTTTATAATGCATGAAACAGAAAATAATTGCTGTTTCTCATTATATTATCCAGTAATGGCTAGTGATTTTTTTTCAAAGGTTAAATCTTTAGTGCTCACATTATCCCGACTAGGCTACAAAGTCAAATTGTACGGCAGGTTGTTGCAAATGGGACAAATGATAAAGTAAAATAGTTTTTGCATATACAAGCACTGTCGTCACAAAAATCCACAAACATAAGCCATAAATACAATGATATAAGTTGAGTCGAGAGTAGCTGTACTCAACATAAATATAAACTACAAAATAAATTTTAAAAAAAATTATTTTACATTTTTAAGAAAATAACAAATTTTTTGGAACCTCGTAATTATTTAACTTGTTTTTCGCTTCCCCGGTCATCTCCTCCACGCTACACATGGCACGAGGAGTTCTAACTTAAAATTTATGGTAACGGCCGACTCCGTTCAGTTAATTCGCTAGCACCCACGTGGGCTAGCTGCACTTTGTTTAATACCGGGCAATCTCGTGGGCCGTTTGGCCTTTCGCGGATCCGCGCCGGGTTGCTTCGCATTGGGCTACTTAGTTCATGTGACCACCGTAATTTCTGCATAAAATCTTGGAATTCAGTTTTACAAGTTTTTCACCTCACCTACGGGTACGCATCCGCAGCCCGTAACAGGAAGACCTGGCAAGTACTCAAGTGTCTCATGTGCGTGTGTGTAGTGTAACTCTCTTGTGCGACCAGAATAAAATCTGAAGTATCTGTGTTGGTGAACGTTTGTCTCGTGTAAGTTCTGTAACGTAAGCCCCGCCAGGGGGTAAACTAGTTGCCAAAAAGAAACATCCGCCCTGAATTTAATTCGCGCTCTACCCGTCTCAAGCCGGGCATGTTGGGATGGTGCCCATTTCAAAATATTTCCTAATTTAGAACTTTACACTTTTCAGCGAAACCTCAGCACCTGCAAAATCCAAACTCCCCTACGACGGCATACATTACTGTACAACAATGCCTTAGTAAAATTCAACACGTTCTTACTCTGTGGATAAAAAATTAGAACTGTACTGATCCACAAATTTTGCTAATACATTGGTCCGCCTATACTGCTAAAATAGATCAGCAGATATGGGGCCTATCCAATACAAATACATGTAACTTAAAAAACAATTCTGCTGGTTTTATTCTTAATGGATTAGTATTTGCAACAATGGATGCAATAACAATTCTACTAAATTTCAATTTGTTCTTATAACAGTATTTGTAACTTAATGTAAACAAAATTAAACTATAATGACATGTTATTACAGTTTCAAAATAGGAAATTCTGTTCTCAAATAAACGGTTTGACTGGAATCCAAAAATTACTTAGTCAATTTTCATGTCTACGTTAATACGTACTCTCAAAACTAGTTTTCACTGTCAAAAATAGATTGTTGGTTTACAATCAATCAATATGTGGAATCTACTACTGAACCCACCAAAACTGCGGAATTCTTTGGTAATTTTGCACGTCGAAACGTGTGTTAAATAAATTACATTTACCTGTATCAGCTATATCCATGTAGTTGTGTCTGCTACTGGCCTATAAAAAATATAAATATGTGGGTGTGTGTGTCAGCACTTAAAAAAAAAAGAAAGGGGAAAAAATTTTCATTCAACTTTATACACGAGTACTGCCAGATCCCACACAACCACTGACAACAACAGTGTTTGTTGCAATACAATTAACAAACATTCAGGTGATTTAGTATGAACACAGCACCTTAGACTGGTCCTCCTCAATGATGGCATCAATGGAAGCACGAAGGTGTTTTGTCATGTGGGCGATCACCTCTGATATGTACTGTGCATGCTCTGGAAGTTCAGGGTTCAGTCCTCCTTTCACACAGCGCACTGGCAACCTCAGGATGTGCTTGTCACTCAATTGGTTCTGGACAAATTAAAAAAGAAGCCATCTTCACACGAACAGTTAAACAAACAATAAATTACAAATTGATCATTAGAAACTTCAATCTCAATTGAAATGAAAAACCTTATTATTTTTTGCATTTCATTCTGAAGATTGATCATAAGTTGATATACAGAATGTATTTCAAACATCACATTGTAAAAATATTTTTAATTATAACAGCTTTCATTTAAGATCATACGTGGTGAAAATAATACTAATTATGGTAAATTACTCCATCTATTGCAACAATTATGTGATAAGAGCAGATCTTGATATGGTGACCAGTTTCATTTTCACTAAATATCGTAAAACAGGGTGATTAGAAACACTGGGGTGAATAGAAATACAATTTTAAAGATAAATTTTCGGTATTAATTCTGTTTTAAAAATTCTGTTTTTTGGTAGACAAGTTTGAAACAGTCTACAAACAGTAGTTTAATAGCAATTATAATATTTCAAAGCAAAAGGTGTCAGCTACGAATTTATTTCTAATTTTGTTTCTGTTCACCTCAGTGTTTATAATCACCCCGTACATTTAATGACAATGATATCCTGAAAGCATGCATTTATTTTGAGCTTGACATGTGAAGTGCTGGAAATATACATTATGAAATAAGTGCTCAACATATTTTTGTCAGAAAAAGACCACCTACTATGGCAAACACGTTATGCTAAGCCTACACTGCAGCAAACTTACATACCTCGATCCACCAGTACAAGGATCTGCATCTATATATCTCATTTACAAAGACAACAAACTTGTTAACGGCATACTGAGATAAAAGTGTTAGAGGTTAGATACTCACTCTAAGATCCTTCTGAAGAGCTTCAAGCCTGCGGTTCAACTCAGTCTCACTCACACTAAGCTGGTCAGGGACTGGACACGGAGGCATGAACAATCGACAAAGCCAAAGGCAACGCCGAGCCAGCTCCTGACTCATGAACACAGTGTTGTGTACCTCCTGCACATTAAAATATTACAGCCCTAAAATTAAAAGTACACCAACTTGACACAGTGCATTTGCAATATACTACATATTCTATTACAAAACAAATCCCCGGATTTTGAACTCTTAACTTCAGCCGTATGTTGTAATAAAGAAAAACATGACATGCATTATATGTATCCCGTAAATTTAACCATTAATGATTAACATAAACACAAAATAAAAGATAACTAGCAAGTAATATATACTAGAATTTGGTTGAACTTGTTGGTTAACTATGAAGTAGTCTTTCCTAGTTCTAATATTTAAACAAAATAACATTTAACTGTGGGTAAATTGTTGATAGTTTAATTTCAACCCTAGCCTCTGCATTGAAAGAAGTTCTGAATTATTTATCTTTACTGCAATGCTACACATGGGTGCATGAGTAAAGACTAGAAAAATAAAGTATTTACCAACACATTAAAACACTTAAAGCAATTACCAGGCAGCTGCCGTGAGATCACTGCGTGCCCACAGTTCCGATGAGAGTAAGGGTAAGGACTTACAGTACATGTTAAATTATATTAAGTGTGGCTAATCACCTGTTGAACCTGTAAATACAGTATTTATTCACATAATCTCCACATGTAGAGTGTTGTTCGTGTTTTGTGTGCGTAGTGTTTTGCGTTATGTGTCGTGGATTGGTGTCTGTTTGTGGAAGCAACGTATTTGTTCAGTTATGACTGGTCATCTGTGTTTTGTGGTGTTTGTTTGTGTCCCTCCGGAGGGTGTTATCTGCTTACTATTATGCTTATCATACTATTAAGGTGCACATTAGTACAGGTTTTGTTATGTATTTTAAGAAGATCTTTACATATTTATTCATATGTTCATAATTTATGATTATATTCATTGTGTCTACCTTGTACCTGTAATTATTCCTCGCTTAGAGCGATTCGATAATGATTAAGTCATATTGTACTTGATTTTATGTATGCAATGTGAGAAGTTTGCGATTATCGTACAGTGTAACATAGATTGTTGTGCAAATATTTTGTTAAATTTATTGTATCAAAGGTAATTTCATTAATTTATTGTATGATGTGATGACGTGTATTTTATGTATTTATTTGAATCTAACACTTAAAGTCATATTGCGGTATTGTTTTAATCTTGTATTCCTTTTTTATGGCAGTATTTTCAGGGGTGTTGTGCTTGTGTGACCTTTTGATACTAATTACTTTGATTTTGTTACATGTGCCTTGACCCGATTCTCTTCCTACACTAGACCCCCGATTTTACGAATACTCACGGTTCCTCTCATCGCATTCGTAAAATCGCTACCTTCGTAAATTCGATAGCGGCTTATTTTTGCCCCACCCCCCCCCCCCCTTAACAGAAAATTTTAAAATTGCATTTTTTCTGCAAAGTGTCTCTAGGCTCCGACTTCCGTAGCGTTTTGCGGGAAATTAATTAACGTTTAATGTAAACATAAATTGATATCAGTAGCCAGACGTCACACTGTTGAGCGGTAGATATGACCAACCCTTGTCCCCAAAAAATGAGAAAATCAAGATTCCGAGTGTCTTCTCTTGAGCGAATAGCCCGACTCCCGTAGCATTGAACGAAAAAATAAAGTAAGTGATAGTTGAAATATAAATTTATATCAATAGTCAGACATCTTACGATCAAAAGAACACCACTAAACAATAGATATGACCAATCCTTTTCCTAAAAAAAAAATGAGAAAATCGAGATTCCGAGTGTCTTCTCTCGAGCGAATAGACCGACTTCCGTAGCATTTAACGGAGAAATAACGCAAGTGATAGTTGAAATATAAATTTATATCAATAGGCAGACGTCTTACGATCAAAAGAACACCGCTAAACAATAGATATGAACAATCTTTGACCTAAAAAAAAAAGAGAAAACCGAGCTGTCGAGTGCCTTCTCACGAGCGAATAGCCCGATTTGTGTAGCGTTTAATGAAAAAAAATTAAAAAAATAAAAAAAAAGTAGGCATTCCTTACTAGTAAAATGCCCTTGCAAATTATTCACCAAAGAAAGAAGGAATAAGCGGATGTATATATTCATTGCGCAGTTTTATATAACTTAACGTAAAAACATTCCCTCGACTTTGTTGATGAATTGTACGAGAACGTAGATACTAGTAGCGTGCAGAGCGGACAGATAGCGCAACTGTACGAACGTTCACAAGATGGCAGATAGATAGCGGCACCGTAGCATATACCGATGTTGTTCCAAAAACGCCATTTTGTGACGTTCTTACCTAAAATCGTTGAGAATTACATGTATAAGTGATTGAAAATAATCACTTTCACAGTCAGTATATGCGGTAAAAATAAATTAGGAGTTCCGAGATTACGTAATACACGAATGTCTATTTATTTTCTAAGTTCGACATACCCGGAGACAAATGTTTCTACACTTGAAAATAGGTAGCGCTATTATCGTGCTCACTTGTGAAACCCACGTTTTACGACACGCAGTAACGCATTGTTTAAGCAAATTATGTGCCAAGTTAATTGTTTTAAGTGCGTATGGTGTTAACGCAATAAATAAAAATATCACGCTATTATTTATAGGGTTCGTGTGAAAAAGTAAACTCATTCGACGCAAGACGAGAGAGATATAAGATGTTGTGAAACAGCCTAGAAGGAGGCTGTACTATAGTTAAATGAGCATATGCGCATGGGCTGGAACTTTGCGTCTATAGTACGAGCTCAATATTTATCCTAATACGTCGTAGTTGGAGACAGGCCGGCCGGCTTGGCACAGGCGGCGCCGCCACCGCGCGGTTTTCAAACTGTCACTGCCACATTTTTTAACGGATTTTCGATATTTTTGTTTTATTTTTAATATTGTGACTTACCAAGTAATAACTGCAACTCTACAATTCATATTTTAATGCCGTGAATTAGATACAGTATGTTTTATTCATTGTCAACGTAATTCCTTACAATTTTTTTTGTCATATAATTTTGTTATTTTTTGAGGGTTCCTGAGATTGTATTCGTAGAATCGCTACCTTCGTTAAA
>PNEQ01103748.1:24271-55466 GCA_003012365.1 Medauroidea extradentata | reverse complement strand
ATCGCTGGGGCACGGGTTGGTGTTAACTCATCAGGAACTTTAGTGGGGGACATCGATCTGGTGCTGAGGCTAGTCACTGTGCTCTCTTCCCGAAAGCGAGAACCAGGTCATCATGATGTTGAACCTACCTGATTAGTTCCCCGTGTGTGGCAAGTGGCATGGCCTGAAGTCTGTGAGTCCCTTTTGCAATATTTTGGCCGGGGGAGTTGAGATGGGCTGGCTCACCCTTACGTTGTTTTGCATGAACCTGGTGATATAAGATAATGCTAGTATGAAATGCTACTGTAAAGAAGATTTTGAGACTTTGATTTGTGTGCCGTTCCAGCCCGGCCAAGAACTCGTTATCTCCCCCCACCTGTCTCGCCGTTGTTTGTTCTACAAGCTTTGGCCGGCCTCAGCCGTCTTTGTGCCTTCCCTTCCCCTTCCCGCCCCTTCTACCCACTGTCTACGCAGTGCCGTTCCTGGTTGCCCCGAGGCACTCTGCCTCCGCTCGCCGCCTTGCTATGTACTCCAGATCTTCTCGTGGCCGACACGGCAATCGTGACTACTCGTCATTATTATGGTAAGCCTTTTGCTTGGTTATTTATTTCAATTTTGCTTTCACGTTTAGTCTGTTCATTTAGTTTCTGTCTCATTTCCGGTTATGTGGTGCCGTTTCGGCCGCGAGGGGATTGCCCATAATAGGAAGACCTGGCAAGTACTCAAGTGTCTCACGTGCGTGTGTGTAATGTAACTCTGTTTTGCGACGAGAATAAATCCAAAATCTTAATTATCTGTTAGGGGTGTGCGAAGCAGTGATTTTTTGCTTCAAAGCGAAGCCGAATATTTTTCCTTCAGAGTCGAGTCAAAGTCGAATATTTTCTTCTTTCCTGAATCTCACATAATGTTTGTGGTGCTATAGTACCACTTCCACATCATTCAAATGTAGCTCTATGTAGATCTATGTATTTATTTTCAGGTGATTACATAATGTCTGTGTTGTGTTTTATGTAATGTGTTTGTTGCGCCTAAACAGTAAAATGTAATCCATATACTTTGCAATGGATAGAAAATTAAAACTTTAACATTAATATTAAGTATTAAAATTGCACTTTATTACATTAACATTCAGTGAATTAGTTTATCATACCAGTTAGCATTTCAAATTTTTTAAAGCATGTTTTGCACTATACTTCTGATTTACTAAAAAAATTGAAGTAATACCAAATACTTCTTTTATTTACTGTTTGCGCAAAACAAGCAGGAAAAAAATATTTTCTATAAGGTTAAATAAACTCCAAATTTTAAATGCCCAAGTACTTGCAAGGTTTTACTTGCAGGTAAGAAAACACACAACACTTCAGAACAAACAATAATAGATTGCCTCAAATTACAATTAGCCTATTATATTTACCCACATATTAAGCCTACTATATTTACCTATATATTAAGCCTATTATATTTACCCACATATTATACGCCCTTATGTACCCTATATTTCATGTCTGTATTCGTAGTAAAAATTTTTTTAGGTAACATTACAAGTAGTTATTTGTCTTGGGAGCACATAAGTGTTTAACTGTTTCGGGAGCACAAAAGTGGATCTTTTGTCTCGAAGCTTTGAACTACCCTCAAAGCGAATATTCAACAGCTTAATATTCAATTCGACTTCGAAATTTCGAAGCTTCGCACATCCCTAGTATTTGTGTTGGTGAACGTTTGCCTCCCGTAAGTTCTGTAACGTAAGGCCGCCTCTAAGTAACCACATGGGCCTCTCAACCCACCAGCCCTGCTAGGGGGGGAAACTAATTGCCAAAAGAAACCATCCGCCCTGATTTTAACTTGTGCTCTACCCGTTCCAAGCCGGGCATGTTGGGATGGCGCCATTCAAAATATTTTCTAATTTAAAACTTAAAACATTTTTCAGCAAAACCTCAGCACCGCAAAATCCAAACCACCCTGACGGCCGCATCCTGTAGCGTCAAATATATATACGCTGTATAATTAGTAAAAGTATTGTGTAGAGAAATTTAGAAATTTCCTATAAAACATAACTTTTGAATATTATGTTGTACAGGAAATTTTTATTTAAAAAAAAAAATACTGCACACACAATACAGTTTCAATACATGGAGTAATTGTGTTTTGTAATATATTGTAATACTGCATACGTGAAGAAAGATTTACGAAGTTAAAACATTATAATCACACTGTGTAAGCAGTTTTGTAACTTTTGGAACATTTGTATAGATTTAGACTAATCTTGTTTTAAATTTATAATTATTTAAGTGTTGATGGAGCATCAACTGAGTAGATTAACAAAAACTTTCCCAAAATTAGAAATTATATATATTTTTTTACAGATTAACCAACTATAACACTACACTCAATATAAAACTTCAGCTGAAAGTACCAACCTGCTCTACCACAGTTGTTAAGTATGTGTCCCGCAGCTCCTGAGGGAAGACATTTACCATCACCGCTAAAGTTCTCTCGATTTCAGACTTCCACTCCTGCAATGCCTGCTCCTTCTCCTCTGGTGAACTCTCCTGAAAAACAATGGTCACGCTACAGTTAGTGTAGTCTGAAGAAAAATGCAGTGAAATTCAGCTTTGAATAATAATTCTGAAACAATCATTTTTTTTACTATCACTAACACCAATATAAATTTTCAACTAATTTCCACTTGCCATATCCTTAACTTGTTTCTAAACAATGGCATTTTTAAAGTAAGTGCAAATTGCCATATCCTCAATGTGTTTCTAAAATTAATGAGATTATTATTAAGTATTAGGCTAAAATAATAATAAAAAAATACACTTTTCCTTAGCATTTTTTGGTACAGTCACATACGTATTTTCATATATTGCAAAAATTTTATAGCATGCTTGGATTTACTAAGAATATATCTGAAACTTTATTGTACAACAAGCAGTGCTGTCGTACATGGTGCACTTAATGGATTTCAAGTTATTAAGATGTCGATCTATTGAAATAAACTAATATTTCAACAAAAAATACTCTAATTTAGTTTCCTCACTAGAAGACAGTGTAAATAGATATCATAGACTGTAAAATGCATGAGGTGCTAAATGCTTTCACTTCTTTGGCAAACATGGCAAATCTTATACGTAACTTATACCCTTTCCAGATACTGCATTTCTTTAACCCATTCTCTGATTATTCTGCAAAAGGAACCAGAAAAATAAGCATTGTGTTCTCTTAAAATTACACTGTAGCCAACATTTCCAGTTTTTTAACAATGAGAAAGGGCATGCATGCGTTTCCGTCTGAATTATCAGTTTTCTTCGAAGATACCTGCCTACTGAATTATTTCATTTAAAAATTAAATTTTTGCAGAAAATATGACAAATATTTGACTTGAATGTAAAGGGGGTGGGGGTAATTAAGAATTTTAGGCTAAAATATAAATCACCAAATATCTCCGGTTAAGTTTATATATGATGTCATTCCTAGGAACAACGAAACTAAGTTAAAACAGAAATCTAACGTAAGATCAACAATGTAAAAATGTGTTAACTTGCATTGTATTAAAATAAAACCTACTTGAAAACATACCTTGAAACCTGGGATGTGACTGCTGATAGGCTGCAGGCGGTAGCACGGAGGCTGGGCATGTGCATCTAGCTTGTACCACTTGTGGAGCAGCTGAGCATCATCTGCCTTCTTCACTGCCATCTCAAAATCTTGGATCTCAATGGTGTTTGGCAGCAGCGGGGTCCCCAACGAGTTGCTCAAGAACAACACAGGAATCACGTATGCTACCTCCATCTGACCTGGAGCACATATAAGCCCCTGTGTCTCAGGCGTGTACACTATCAACCTTACATATGAGTCTCAATATTTAAAATTTCATCTGAACTTTTTATTTTATTTTGTATTCTAATACAAAGTGCAAATATTTATGCTTTGGCAGCAAGAGCCAGAACATTCACTGCTCTTGTGACTGTTACATTATAAATACAGCAGTGTCTCACTAATCCAACTAAGGCCAAGACTTGTCCAAGATACCAGACACTGTTACTAACGAAAATTCTTCCTATAATGTGTTGAAGAGCAAAAAACTTGCTAAAACTAACAAGCCATAAGAATTACTGTATAGTACTGTCAAGTGTGGGCTTCATCAAATGTATTATGTTTAAATTTATTATAATTTAGTTCTGCATTTACAATTGTGTATTGTTTCTCCTTACACACCCATTTGAATTATTAGAGTGCTCGGCTTAGCAAAGTTCGGAACATCCAGGTGTTCAGATTAGCAAGGTTCACATTAACGCTCCTATAAAATAATTTTAAATATTTTGATGGACAAAAAAAACACCATATTTTATGAGGCATGAACATACAGAACCTAAGAATATTCCAAACCTGTGCTATTTAAAACATGAATGTAATATTAAAACTATTCTGTGAATATAGTATTTTAGTAAATATATTCCCCATTAGGAATATAAATAAGAAACTTCTTAATCAGAACTGGCATCATCCAAATAATAGTGACTTCTATGGTACAGCAAGAGTTGTAAAATGAGACCACTGTTTGCTATAACCAAGGAGTGTTTACAGCACGGGCAGAAACAAAATCCACATTTTCCATTATCCAGTTCTAGTGCAAAACTAAAATATAACTACTGTAATACACCATGGATTTCATTATGTATTAAAAAGAGTTGATTTTTAATCTCAATTTTAGCTAAAACAAAAAAAGAAAATATGTACATAACATCAAATGAGTGGCCCAATTCCAAAATGTCTCTTGTCCATTTTTTTTACAAAATTTTTATTTTTGTTCTATGAAGTTATACTATGAGGAACTTCATAGAATACAAAGAAGAATTCCGAAAAAAAAAATTGGATAAGAGGCATTTTGGAATTGTGCCACTCAAATGCACTGTGTCCGTCAAGTTTAAATTTGATAAGTGTCAGTCTTGCGCAATTCTACTGGTTATGTTGTCAAACTGCATTTACAAAAAATAACCTGCTAGAGTAAACTAAGTTTTATAGATCACATTACTTGATTACTATAATGTTCAATCACTAGAAATTAGCCAGCTAATGACCTAACATATGTCAGTATAATTAATTTAGTTCAACATTTCTATTAAAGTAAACTCCATTTGCATCACTTCTCAAACTATTCTAATAGAAATTCAACTCTAACCTGGATAACCTAGTGTCTTATCGTAAACACCTATAGTTGTCAGTTGTTTTATAATGCTGGTTTTCAAAAAACTTTTATAACAGAACATACCATACCATACAAACTGACTTAACATGACACAACATATTATTTAAGATAAAAATATTTATGCATGTAAAATTTGTTTTTCATCATACCCCTGCCCTCTTCCTCCCCAGTGTTTTTTATGTGCAAGGCTAAAGATTGCTAAGTGTAACCAGTTACTTCAGAAAAAGTAACACCATTTCACTACCTTTCATTTCAATAAGAAAGTTACCAGCACAAACAATCAGGTAACTCAGAGAGGGCATCTTCACTGCCACTAACATATTTGATGAAAAGTATTAATTTGTACTTTGCATGAGACGTGCTTTCAGCACTATGATAGATGTAACAATAGCAGTGGTTGCAGTACTTAGGCAAGACTAGCATTTTAATAAAAAAGAACATACTAATTATATGAATATACATATTTGCAGAATGATTTGTAGCGCTCTACTTGTTCTAGTGTGCTATTTCTTGTTTACATATTGTGTTTTGAAACTTGGCAACAGCAAGACTATGGTGGCACTATCTCCGGGTGACTGCCAGAGAGACAACCAAGAGTGTCTCACCGAGTTGTTCTTGGATACCCTATTAACCAGAGATAAAGCTTCGATGGGCCCTTTATCCTTTGCCATAACTGAAGCATTGTGCTGTTATTCGTAAGTTTACATGAAACTTTTTTTTACCTCACATTCCCATGAACACTCATCTTTCCTCTAACTTACGTAACACGTTGAGCACAATAACTTCCATGAAATGTTATATTTTGTTGCCAGCTGAACTATATAGGCAATTTGGCAAATTTTCAACTTTTACTTGAACTGCATAGATAATGTATGATTTCACTGATGTTTTCATATCCATCACTGCTTTTGAGTAAGCCATTGCTTTCTGCCACATGTTACGTTTGCCTACTGAGCATGATACTTGCTATAAAATACACAAGCAAGGTAAAATATTATTTAATTAAATTTCAGAAGTTCTCCTTCGCCTAAACAGAGTGAAGAATTAAAATAAGTGCAGTCACTGCTATTATATAAAAAACATAATTCAATTTACTTACAGCAGATGGCAACACATTAATTAAACATAAAATCACTTATTAATTTTTGCAAATACTGCTCAAAATAATTATGAAATTGGTCAAAACTAATTAGGAGATCAGACACACATAATTAGAATATGAGATCGTTGTCACATACAGAAGGAAATGCTCGTTACTAACATGGGACGGGATTTGGTATCAGTAGAACAGCACAATAAACAGACTTGAACATTACAGAAATTGTCCTTTAGTAAAGTGTACAGTCTTCCCGAACAGCCAATATTGCCGTGCACCTGTGTTGCATGGACTCAATGCAATGCAATATACCCCAGATGTACTCAATTAGAGTTAAGTCTATTCAGTGAGCTGGCTGTGGTAGACGATCAATACCTTGTACAGACCAACAAAGTTCTGTGAGGATGACAAAAATCATCCATGAAACAGAAAAACTCACAAAAGGCAACTGTATCAGGCACAATATACCCTAATTGGTTTTGTCAGATCCCTTAATTATTTTACCAATGAATCAATTACTTAGAAAGACAATGACATAAAAATAATAAAGAATGACTTTGTAACAACACAAGAGGATGAAGGAAACCTTACGAGCCAGCTCTCCGAGGCAGAGCTCAGGAAACTCATGGTCTTGCTGTTTCTCCAGGCCAGTCTTCCAGTGCAGGTCAACTATGTGTAGTTCATAACCCTGGGATTGGCAATGGGACCGCAACTCAGGGTACACTGTGTTGTGCAGTGCCCCCTTTTCAATACAGCAGTCTACAATAGCACACGTCACGTAAGAGGGCCGTCATGGTTGAAAGCTTTAAATGAACATGGACATGCTAACACATGATTAGTTTACAAGTAATAATTGTAATGTAGAAACACACATCTCATAAGAGCTACACTATCAAAACATGCACTGGATTTAACCTGCACAGATAAACACAAGTAATTTGTTCTGAAATGTGTATTAGTTTCCGATATTTTGGGGGGTGTGGTTGGAACAGCGGGTAGAGCGTTTACCTTTCACCACTGTCATCCAGGTTTGTTTTCTGACCAGATGCCATTGGTCAGCTAGTTTTCTCAGTGACCTCCCTTTACCTCCCCAACCAGTCATTCTGGTTCTCCTCACATCCAAATCACATCACCCATCACCAGTGCTAAACACATTGCTGTTATGTGCAGAACAAAATGACTTCAATGTTCTTACAGACAAGATTAAAATTGGTTGAGACTATCATCTCCAAAATTTTACATTAAAACTTGTGATTAAATATTCATCACTACTGTTTTAAGAAGTCATTACAGCTCAAAGTGTTTGATAATTTTGCTAGTACACAAACTAAAAATTTGTTTACCAAACTGTGGCAACTTTTTGTGAAACATCACACTGTCACTATATTTTACTTAAAAGAAGCTGACGGCTAAGCACTGTCATGTTTTCAAATGCTGTTTCTCACCTTGCGAGTCAGCTGCACATACATAGATGACAATCTTGCGTGTCTTAGTGTTTGTTCGAATGGAAGCCACCTGTCCCAGAAGAAGGTTTTGCAAGTTATCCGGTAGCTGCTGAATTTCAGTCGGGAGAGGCGCATCACTTGACAGCTTGTCAAAGTCACGAGGACTTTGCACAGTCGTGCCGGGTGGAGATGATAAGGAAATAGAATCCGCTAATGTCAAGGAACAACGAAAAACTATTATTAACAATTGTACCTTCATAAGAACAATTTAGGTACATCTAATTTTAATTTATAGGCCAACTAAACAATTATACACTGTTTAACAAAATGGCGAGCTGTAACATTGGGGTTGCAAAGAAATGTGAAAACTAGGAGAAAATATATGGCCAAATTTTCATTTTGGCCAATAATTTGATCTTAGTGAACACACTAATCAAGTGTAGAATTGTGTGTGGAGCATTGCACACACTAAACAATTATGCTTTAATGTAGGCTATAAACTATATAAGTTATGTTGGTAAGGGTTCTTACTACCTGTGGATATTTTGTGTGATCGAAGCCTTGGAACGTGCGAGCTTTAAGTCCAAGTCTTCATCAATTATAATTTGTTCCAATGCATCTACACGCAGGTTTGTTAACTGGCTCTACTCTGCAGACAGCCGCTACCATCTGCACTGCCTGAAAACCTCAAGGCTCTGGGAAAGCAATTCTCTTCTTGCCAAATTTACCTAAATCAGCGCAGGAGGCCATTCTCAATATACCCTGTAAGGTCTCGTCATACTGGCTGCGAAAGCTAGGGGATAGATTGCATCATCTAAGTCCCTGATGTCATGTTCCTGGAAATGAGCACAAAAATCTGCATCAACTCAAACAACTTATAGTCCTGGTACTGTCCCACCTATTCACACGTCCTCTGAAGGGATTTAGGCTGGTTCTGCGGACTGCGTTCCCCGGACGTTTTGGACCTCTGCCATGGCAGGAGTTGGCATTGTCATGCACAGATAATCTAAATGGCAATGGGTTCATACAATTGCTGACTTTTGCAGCACCATTTGACCATACACTGGTGGTGACTATGGCAATGTGAAATAAATCAACAAGTGACTGTAGTTATCCTTGCCTCTACCAACATGTGCTAACTCCACTTTGGCCACTCGTATGCTTGCCAACTTTTCAAAATGGAAATTAGTAAAATATTTTCAAAAAGTTCCAATTTACTGTACACGTCACGCTACAATTTTTTTATAGAAAGTCACTTAAGTTAACTAATTTGAGAGGAATCAAAACGAGTCAGTACCGGTACTTTAGGAAACTACCCACCGCTATATAAGTTAGTAAATACCATCTAAGCTTAAGAGAATGTGCTGGAAACAGTGACGGACACAGGAAAAAGGGAGGAAGGGGGTGGGGGGAGTTGAGAGTTGGAACAACGCCTCCTCCCTTCCAAATAATGTGTGTAAGATTTTTGAATAATGGTTATTTTTCTGTAAGGTAATATTACAGTTTTACCTACACTAGTTGTGCAAATTTAAATGTTAGGATCACTGTAACTGCCAAATCATCCAACATAACTTTGGCAGAGAGGAGTCAATGCTGTCCAAACCACCTTAAAAACTGCTTAAATGGCACCACTTTCACCCTGAAATCCAAATTTTTTTCCAGGGGAGAACCTATGGACCCATGGCTTCATTGGGGTGGGGGGTGTTTGATGTTACTTCATAACATTCCAAAGGGTCATCTCAGGAATCCGAACAGTGCCTAAGGAATCCAGTGATAGCCTCGTTACTCATAAGATGACTGAATATAATTAAAAATGAACGTATTAATGTATTGAAGGTTATCAGTCCAAACAAAAATCTAAGCCCAAACTTCAAATAAAAATTTACAAAATGTATAAAATCGTACAAACAGAAAGAAAGAAAGAAAAAAACAGTACAAAATACCAAAAAAATAACACAAGTTGGCAGCTATGAACTTGGGTGCAAGTGGTGATGAAAATGACTTCACCCTACCAGTTTCATTCAACAGACATCATTTACTGTAACCAGCACGAACTCTCGCCAATGCAGAACACAGGCCAGGCAAGATACAGCCAGTGGGCAAGTAAATCCAACCAGGCAAGGTCAGTTCCATATGCAACCATAGCCCGGCAAGGCTCAAGGTACTTACAGAACACTGACCCCGCAAGATCAGACCCTAGATGGACCACAGACCGGCAAGATACAAGATGTAACCACACGACCCAGACCTGGCTAGGTGGTGTGATCTATGTATTTCCTTACATCAGTGAGGTCTAACTTGCAGTCAGTCGTCCTATGATGTACAGGTGATTGCAATGAACCATTAGGAATGAGATGGGGAAAATTCTAAAACAATACAGTATTGAAATGGAGCACCACCATTTTTTTCCACGCTGCCCGTTTAACTCCAACAATGATGCATTCTAACTGCCAGCTATCCTCGACTCCACTGGCTCCTACTCACCCACAGATGGTCCTATCCCAAATGTGAACGAGATACCAACTCAGACCTGTTACCTCGAGAGACAGACAGAAAATAAGTGCCACTGTGCAGCTCTCATTTTGGCTTATATACCTACTGGTTAGAGAAGGACGGCATGTGTGACGGACGGCTGGTCGGCTGTCCGCTTGTAACTCCGCTGTCTGCTCATAACTTCGCTGTCCCCTCCAACCTGCCGGTGTATGAATACCAAGGTTGGAACAGAAACCCACTGGCTGAATAGACCAACATCTGGGTCAGATAATATGCGTTCATAATTGGCAAACACATGGCCCAGCTTTGCAGTCAATACAGTGCCTTAAAAGGTCTTGTGTGCCACAACTAACATAATTAATGCAATTATTCTACATGCAAACAGGAGGCAGAGACTTAGTCTCCATAACTCCATTGTTGTGTTCGTTTACGCTGCAAGTTTCAGTATGGAAAATTTAACAGTTAAAAATTGACTCTGGAAATGCCCATTTTGACAATTTCACCCTCCCAGTTGCACATGCGAACTTGAAATGGAAACTTACTTATTATTATTATATGAGCAATTCCTTAACACTATCTGTAAACAGACCATATAGACAAAAGTAATAGTTTTTAAATAATGATGTATTAGATTTGTGAAACTGCTGTAATAAGATTATTCACAAAATTACCAATTACCGGAATTTTCTTATCTACAATTTCTACTTTTATACACAACCCCACTGTCAGAAACCACAATTTTTCACGTGTTCTATACTTAAAACCATGTACATAAAAACTAAAACTTAACAAATTGCACACATTGCAGTTAATTACATTTGCTTCAAATCTGTTATAAATCCTTAACAGTTTTTACATCAAAGGTCCATCAAAAATTGTGATAAAATGCTGATAATATTACTTCAAAAACTGTACACAGAAATGATTATGCAAAACACTGTGGAGATATGCCACTAGAGAAATATGTTGTTCCCGAAAACCAATAAAACAACTGTTTATGATCAGTCTGTACAAACATATTAACTTTTCAATAAGAAATTGACACTTTTTTATAATGTCACGATTGAGAATCCTCAACTCTATGAGTACCTGTATTTATTATTTTTTTTAAAATTACAGTAGGCCTATTAAGTTATAAGGCCTAATGAGAAATAAATAACAAATAATAAATAATAATAATAAAAAAGAAGAAACCAATTCTTAGTATCGTGATGTCATTACTGATATTCCTCCTTTCCATCAACATATAATCTTTTGCATTTAATTTTGTCACAACTAATTTAGAAAAAATTAACCCTTGACAACAAAAAATTCCTAGAACATCAAGTAACATTCTATAAATGCTTGTGTATACATTTGTACACACACACACATATATTCTACAAACATTCTGTTTGCATAGATGAACTTAATTAACTTCATTTCCATTCACACAAACATTTAAAAGATTGATGCAAACATAAAAACGAATGGATGGAAACATACATACTGAATAAGAATATCTTTCAATTTTTTTATTCAAACCCCAAAACCATGATGCCCTTGTTTAAAAACACCAGAAGACCTCCAACTGCTACAACCCAAACCCGAATATGCCTTTGATAGAGATATCTTCTGCAAGAAGATATTGACGAACGAGCTACACCGAGACGTGCAACCGAAAAAGAGGCATGGTGCCGAGCGTAAACAGGCCCACTCTCAAAGAACGAAGACATTTTGGGCTCAACAGAAAGCAAATTTCACTGTAAAATGTAACAAGACTTAACATGGTCCTAGATGACCCCAGCGAAAAAAAAAAAAAAAAAAAAAAAACCTTTTTAAATATTGGATATTTTATTTTTTGTATTTACAAGGTATACTGTGTACATACTTAACTTATGACTTACAATTTAAATAGCAATAAGTTAACAACCCTTTCCTAGAACACTTTGAACGTGCAAACATGTTGATTAAGATCTGGGAAAAGGGAGTTGAGGAGGTATTAACTGAAACAACAAACAGAGTTTATTTAATTTAAAAAAAAGTTTGTTATGTAGCCTCTACAGATCAAGTAAGTTAACACATTGTCTTCTTGTCCTCTTTTGTCTCCAGCTCATGTCCAGGAAGAGGGAACGAAATAAGGGGCCATTTTTACCTTCTCCCCCACTTCTCAGTAGAAGGTTCCAATAAATACACAAAGAAGACACACACAAGAGAAAACAATAAAACATTTTATCATCTGTCTGAAATTTCTTAAGAAGTTACGAATTCTGTGAGTTAGCATCTTCGGTACTGCTCATTTAAAAGGTTATTTGTAGCAAATATTTGTTTCCAAATACTTACATCCGAGTGTCTATGACATTGTTAAATGTGTACAATTAACTTTGAACTATAATCTACTAACATAAAAATTTTTCATTGGGGCTCTCGGACACTTCTAAATCACATCCACGTGGATATATGTGGTAATAACAATTGGGAAAAGCCCTTCCCTTGCAACTGGAGCACCAAATTTTGCACCAGACTTTGCTCCCATCCTCACCTGCAAAAAGGTTCGGATGTCCTTGCTTGTATGTCAAATAAATTATGGATAAACTTGTGTGTAGGGCCTACTGCATTTCTGAGTTTGGATTTATTTACAGTGTAAGGTGTACACTGGTTATGTGAAAGGCATAAGAAAATAAATGTTAAGTTAATTAGTTAAATTAAACTTAAAAAAAAATTACGTACCGGATAGATTACATATTACGCGGGAAATCCAGCATTAACTATTTGTAACTTACATTAATTAAGAACACAGACAACTCCTACAACAATTTCGAAAAAGTTTACAAAAACTTTTACAAACATTACCCTACAGATTTTTTCCTCTGAAAAACTGTCTTTAAAAAATGTAAGAACATTCATCATGCAACATTCTGAAGCCAAAGACTAAAATTTATTTTAATACAAAAGGATATTATAAAATATAACCACTAAACAAAAAAAAAAACATTTAAAAACAATAGCGTACTTCACTCAAACTGTTGGGGAAAACACCACAAATCTAAGAATAAATAACTATTCAACAAGAAAGAGTGAACATAACACCTTATTTAAGAATATATATATATATATATAAATGGCTATGACAACTAAACTAACGGACGATTCTGTATCTAACTTAACTTTCTTGGTCTCTACATGAATAATTCCAGAACAAACATTTCAAATGTAATTCTAAGGCTACCAGAAAAATTCATAGATTTTAAAAATGGAGTAGAACTAGCAAACAAATTATCACCCATTAGACAATATCGAAAAATTATATAAAAAAATTATTAATTTGCAAAAAAAAAAATTAAATTAATTTCAACATATTTTCCTAGTGAGCGTTCAGCAGGTGTTATTTGTTAATAGCTCAAAACTAGCAGTTTATTTTCAAAATAAAACATTTTCCGCACTAAAAATGGTAAAGTGAAGAGAATATATCAATAGTTTAGTTTGTTGAATACCAAATCTGTACTCATATTTGCGCACACCATACAACACACACATGATACACACAGGGAAACTCATGGGCTTTATAACACAGGATGCTCACGTAATACATTCACATACTGATAAAACACAAAATTTTGCAGGGGGTAAGTTTAAGGGATTCATAGGAAGAAAGGGTTATGCGTGTAATGCCTACGCTACCTGAGACACTGGATGTGGCCACACTCCGTAACACCTTCATGGGTTTTCTTTCTATGGTAATCAGTGACGGGGTGGCCATGCCGACCCCTCCTACAAGGGAAAAAAACAGAGTCAGCGCACAGATACGTGGACCACACTACGTTTGAAGGCTTTAAGCTCCCAAGACACGCACCACCAGAGAGAGACAGCCTCCTAAGTTTTTCACTTGCTGACTGTCTTCGTGTACATTCAGTGCTCAGTGTCGGCCTCCATAGCATGGTCGGTTAGGCATTAGTCTACGGTGTGAGAGATCCTGGGTTCGAATCCCAATTCGGGCATGGATGTTGTGTTGTCCCTTCACCTCACTTCACCATCATCGTCTCTTGATAATTCGTTAAAGGGCCACAAAACCCTCTCATCTCACCTCAGTGCCCAGTCTTCTTCTGTTACCAATAATTTACTTGCTGTGGCTTAAGTATCAATACAGAAAAAAATAATTAAATAAATGTACACGATGGCTCAGTTAATGCCCATAATTAACCGTAAGAGTCTAGAAGTTTAAGTGTCAAGCCAACATGAGCCAAGCTGCCATCACCACAATGCACCCCCAAAACCAGAAGTAAGTTGGTGGACACCTGCGCCAGCGTGAGGGAACACAAGAGCAAGACACTTCTTCCCTCGTCAGTACCCACATTCTTAAGCCAAGTCCAATTCCCCACAATCCCACCTTCTTCACTGCGAAGCTCATAGAGCTCACACCAACATAGTATACACAGACACTTTATAGTGAAACAAGAAAAGTAGAATGATATTTTAGAACAGTGGCTGAAGAAACAGATCAGGGTTCAGCCGATAAGTTTCTATAGCAACAGCTTCAACTTCTGCAGGCACGGTAAGCCACCCAGTATTTCATGCGTTAAAAATTTCTTGTTAAAAATATTTGAAAAGCAGAATAATTGTTAATACAGAGACATCTATCGATAGTCCATATTCCCTGATTCGGTAGTCAGTATTTCCCGATTCGCTAGTCTGTATTGCCCGATTCGCTAGTCTGTATTCCCCAATTCTGTAGTCAATATTCCCCGATTTGACAGTCGGTATTTCCCAATTCGATACTATATTTTAAGTCGCTGAAAATTTTCAGTATAAATTTCAAGAATGCCTGTAATGCATAATACAGCTCTTATAAAACCTTTCTTCAGGCTTTTAAATTATAATAATGGCTTTGGTTTTTTAATCGTAATAATGCATTAAAGAGACACAAGGAAATAAAACAACACTTTACGTAAGAAACTTAAATAAAAACTTGTATTTTTAATTCTTTTAAATAAAGTAGTAATGTAAAAACATAATTTTTAATGTAAAATGTACCTTTTTTGGAATATATTTAATACAATACTATATGCTAGACACTTTAAATGAACATTATTTTTTCACAATCAAATTGATTATATTCCTTGATTCGATATTCCCTTGTAAATATTTCCAAAACAATGTTTTTTTATAAACATAGTACTATAGTGCAGCAAGTTACTTAGGACTGTGTGACCGACACCTCCCATCAAAACCAAGTTGATGGAACATCAACCTCATTTACATGAAAGTACGTGATATTGATACAACGCAGGGACTGCATAATGCAGCAATGGCTGGAAAACATTTCATCATACACAGATGCTCAAATCACTCAAACATATTAAAATATTTTATATTTACACAAAAAAGTTTACACAACAACAGCATGCTAACAGTAGGCCCAAAGTAAGGTTTCTGGGGGCCTGGGGCAAATAATTGTTTGGGAACTCTAATGTCTGAATAAAATTTTTGAGAAAAATATTTGCTGACTACATCTTTAAACATTGTAAATTTACTAGCATAAATAACATTGTCAAGTACATTACATCTTTACAGAAATATAAACATAGTAACACTGTTAATATAGATGTATTTTAAAGCTGGAAAATAAAGAACCACAATTTTTCTCTCAGTTTTAGGACAAGGGCAAGGGCCCCATTCAGGCTGGGGCCTGGGCATTCTGCCCTCCCCCCTTTCCCTTTGTTATGGCCCTGAGAAACAGTCATTCCACTCACTGTTTCCAATAATTGGACAACTTCTCCATGAAAACATCCAAAACCAAAGGGCTGTGTTAATATTATCCCCTCTAGAGATTAAGGGCCCTTACCAAGCAGATCTTTTCTCCTTGACTGCCACTTCTTACAACAAAGTCCTATCCTCTTTAGCAGTTTTCTCAAACACTCTTTACTGCAATCCAAAACCCCATCAACCAGCGAAGTCTTGATTAATATAATTAAAGTTGGAACTATTTTTCTGACAACTTAAAACTCATGCATTTTCCGTGCACCGCACGTAAAATTGTCATTTTCAATACGTTTTCACATTCTAATTTTTTGCCCATAGGTCAGGGCTGTGCCATGAAATGGGAACTGCCGCCTCTACCCCCTTAAGTAAAACTCTAGGGGGGGGGGGGGAGTTATTTTGTATACCCTACTTTCTTTTACCATATTCTCACATATTAACATTTCAGAATTACATCGGTTTGTTTGCAGTACAGGAAAATGCAGATGATGTACTTCCCTCACATCAGTAAGCAGAGTGAAATTTTGAACAGTCTAGCTCAAACAAGACAATAAAAATTTGACAGATGACAATGACACTAGTCTGAGGACATATCATTGCACCTGATAAACAAATGCTACTTAAAGTACAGAATGAGGCAGTTGGCCTGGTTCTCTACCGTGGGGGACAAGACGGGCATCGGGAGTTTTAGTAGCCATGAAGTGTTTGGTCAATTTCACAATGTGTGTTTGCTGTAATGGCATATTACAATAACTCTGAGAAATTTGTTAGACAATGATGTACTTTTCATCATGAATTTAATTTACCCCCAAGGTTACAATGCCATCTTCCAATGCAATCAATCTTTAGGCCTGGAATTTTGAATCCATTACTGGGATTACAAATATAGTGTGCATGAAACTTTACACAGAATTCCACATAAATAGGTACGGCACAGCACAGGACTACGTCCCAGCAATTGATCAATGAGGATTTTGATAAATAATCTCAACTACCATCCATACAAGATTCGGGTTATGGTCCTCCAATTTAAAGATTACAATAATTGGATAACGTTTTCCCAAATGAGTGTTAAATGTGTTGGAGTGTGAATCATTACGTGTTAGATCTTTGAAAATGTGTACTGTAACTGTGACCGGATGTATTTAGTTGTAGTTGTCCGTGAAACATGTGGGTAGTATATAAGACGCTACATTTGGAAAATAAAGATATGTATGCCCCAACAAAGGTTATGGGCCCAGGACGCGATGTAAGGTCGGTATTTTGAGTTCCGCGATCTGTATGTGTATGATAAAATCGCGTCGTGTTCGTGAACACAAATATTAAAAACATTTCATCGTCTCAACACGTGGTCGGCGGTGAAGCAACATGGCGTCGGCACTTGTATTTGTAGAAAAATTGAAAAGCCGCGAGAACTATGTGTTGTGGAAATTTCACATAAAGGCCTTACTGAAACTGGACGACCAGTGGGATGTGGTACAGGGTACTGTAAAACCTGAAGAAGCAAGAGATAAAGACAGAAAGGCACTGTCAAAAATTTCTCTCCTCGTAGAAACTGACCTGATTCACCATTTAGAAGCCTGCGAAATCGCAAAGGCAGCCTGAGACATGATACAATGACTATTTGAGAACTCAGGACTGACAAGGAGAATTGGGCTACTTACCCAGTTGATCCTAACCCAACTCAACAACTGCAGTTCCGTCGAAGAGTATGTAAACAAAATAATATCAACATCACAACGCTTATGAGACGTGAATTTCGACATAAGTGACGAGTGGGTAGGGACATTACTTTTAGCAGGACTCCCGGATGAATACAAACCAATGATAATGGGACTAGAATCGTCGGGAATTGTGATCACTGCAGACTCTATCAAGGTTAAACTGCTACAAGATGTAAAAACCACAAACAGTCCGAGATCCAGTTCGTCCAACAGGGAGGCTGCCCTCTACAGTCACGAAAGTCAACCACCCACCAAAACAAACAAGGTTTTCAAGTGTTTTAACTGTCATAAGCCAGGGCATATTGCAGCTAATGGCCGTTGGAAGGCGAACTACAATGACAGAAATTTTGAGGAAGCCAGCAATAAAAGGTGGGAGAAGAAAAATACATTTTTAGCGGGCGTAGTTTCAAACGAAACAGAAGTTGATACAGTGTGGTTATTAGACTCGTGTGCATCAATTCATTTAACAGAGGATGAGTCGAATCTGATTGAAAGTAGTAACTCAATGCTCAAAGTTTACACTGCCAACAACCAACGGCTGAAAACTGAAGTTGTGGGCAATGTAGACATCAAACTTTCAGTAGGAAATACTACCAGTACTGTGACTGCACATGAAGTCTACTACGCACCTGAGGCAGCTGCAAACCTGTTATCGGTGAGTAAAATTACCAGCCAAGGCAATACAGTGATATTCAACAGAGATAGTGGGAAAATTCTCAACGCTGATGGAGAACTTATTGCAACTGCATCCCAAGTTAATGGCCTATACCAACTAAACATGCCACGGCTAAATAAAGTGCACCGCGTGTGTGTTGTGAAGGAAGATGCCAATGTTTGGCATAGAAGGCTAGGCCATCTGAGTAGGTGGAACATGCTCCTGTTAAAGGAAATTGCCACAGGTATAGATTCATTGATGATTAGTGAGAAGCCGTGCGAGGTGTGTGTCGCAGGGAAACACACTCGTGCACCTTCCAAATGCAGCAAATTCCGAGCAGAAGCACCACTCGAACTAATCCATACAGACCTATGTGGGCCAATGGAAAACATTTCGATTGGGGGAAGCAGATATTTCATTGTGTTTATTGATGACTACTCGCGATACATATTTGTTTATTTTTTGAAAACAAAGGATGAAGTTTGTAGAGTTTTCAAAGACTTCTGTTCACTAGTTGAAAATCAAACTGGAAAGACGATCAAAGCATTGCGATCTGACAATGGCATGGAATTTGTCAACCACGAGTTGAATAGTTTCCTAAGAGACAAGGGGATCAGGCATCAGCGTACAGTTAGGTACACACCTCAACAAAACGGGGTCAGTGAACGAGCAAACATGAAGATAGTCGACAAAGCAAGATGCTTGCTACAAGATGCAGGCTTACAAAAAATGTACTGGGCAGAAGCAGTCTCCACTGCCGTATACCTCAATAATAGGTGTCCAACGAAAGCCGTCAACAAAACACCATACGAGGCTTGGCACACCAAGAAGCAAAACCTCAAACATCTTAAGATATTTGGGAGTGAGGTCATGGCCCAAGTACCCAAACAAAAGAGACAGAAATGGGACCCTCGTTCAGAGAAATTATTGTTTGTTGGCTATTGCGAAGAGACGAAGGGCTATCGCCTAATTGATACTGTTACGAAGAGAGTGATAATAAGCAGAGATGTTGTTTTCCTTGAGCACAAGATGATTCCAGGTGACCCATCGTTGGTGCCGACGACCAACAAACGCCCACCTCAACGAAGTGGAGAAATTGAAAGCTTCACCATGGCTGATAATGAGGAGAGGAGAGCAATCTGATTCCTTTTGGAATAGATGATAATGTTGAGAGTATTGAAGATAGTGAAGGGGAAGCAGAATTTAAAGGATTTACAACACAAGATGTGGAACGCGGTGCAAGTAAGGAACGTCTGAGAAAATCTGACAGACCACACAAACCTAGGAATGACCCAGATTTTGTGTCGTATCTTGTTTCAGAAGAAAACGAGCCACTTACTGTAGAAGACGCAAAAAGCAGTCCTCAAGCCTCGAAATGGTAGGAAGCCATGTTTGAAGAATTGACCTCTTTTGTAAACAATGAAGCATTTGAATTGATAAACCTACCTCAAGGTAAAACAACACTGAAGACAAAATGGGTGTTCAAAGAACTCGGAAAACCAAGAACCAGTGTACAAGGCAAGGTTGGTAGTGAAAGGTTGTAATCAAAAAGCTGGCATCGACTACGAAGAAACTTTCCTGTCATCCGGTATGCATCATTGAGGTTCCTTTTTGTCCTGGCAGTTAAGGAAGATTTAAAAATAACTCACATGGATATGAAGACTGCGTATCTACATGGCCATCTGGAGGAGGAAATCTATGTGCAGCCACCAGAAGAAATCGAGAAGCCATCAGGGAAAGTCTGGCGCCTGAAAAGGGCTATGTACGGATTGAAACAGAGTGGAAGGTGTTGGAATCGGCGTCTTCACCAAGTCTTAACAGACATGGGTCTGGATCAGTCGAAAGTAGATCCATGCATTTATCATGGCAAAATTGAAAAAATTACCGTAATTGTGGCAATCTACGTAGATGACATTCTTATCTTAACTAGTAATGAAGACACAGAGAAGAAAGTCTGTAGCATCCTGAAGTCCAAGTTCCAGATGAAGGACCTCGGTGAAGTCAAGCGCTGTATAGAGATGAACATCACGAGGGACCGAGAAGATGGAAGACTCTGGATTAACCAATTGGATTACATCGACAAGATGTTGAGCAAATTCGGGATGACAGATTGCAAGGCAGTGTCGACACCGATGGAGGTAGGCTTCAAGCTAGAACCAAGCGACAGTGATGTGCAGCGCAGTGACAGTGTACCAGCAAAGACAGCTGTGAACCTGGGATCAAAAGTTTCAGCGATGCAGACTGGGGGAACAAAATCAACAGCAGACATTCTGTAACAGGTAGTAGTTTTAAGTTCATGGGTTGTGTCATCTCATGGTTCAGTAAAAAACAAAGGACTGTAGCTTTGAGTACCGTAGAGACTGAGTACATGGTTTTGAGCTTCACAGTTCAAGAGGCACTGTGGCTAAGGTCTCTGTCGAGTGAATTACATCCGCCTGTTTCGAAACCATCAGTTGTGTATTGCGATAACAAGGGTTCCATACACTTAGCTAAGAATGAAATCACAAGTCAGAGATAAAAATACATTGATGTTCGATATCATTTCATAAGAAAGCACTTGTAAGACAAAGTGGTGTCTACTGAGTACATCCCAAGTGAGGAAATATTGTCAGACATATTAACCAAACCATTCCCTAGGGAGAAGCATGAGTATTTTGTTAAAATGTTGGGCATAAACTGATATGTACTTGTGCATTTTGTTGACCAAGTAAGTTAACCCTATATATACATATATTTGTCAATTTAACATGATATGCACTAAAACTATTTGTAATAATTCAAAGGGAAGTGTTGGAGTGTGAATCATTACATGTCAGATCTTTGGAAATGTGTACTGTAACTGTGACCGGATGTATTTAGTTGTAGTTGTCCGTGAAACATGTGGGTAGTATGTAAAGACGCTACATTTGGAAAATAAAGAGATGTATGCCCCAACAAGTCTAATTATACTGTAAGTAGGAATGTCAATAAGATCATAAATAAATATATTGAAGCAGGCCTATATTAAATACAGAGGTCGATTTCATCTGATGTTCTTTCACTAATGTTGTATTCAAATAGGAAAATACATGGCACTACATGCAATGTACCGCTACCAACCATACAAGCAGTAAAGTAACTCTTGCTAACGGTGACTTACATGCAGTAACGGTTAGAGATTTTTTTCAAGGATTAAATCTTCAGTGTTCACTTTATCCCGAATGACTTATAGGTTTAATTTGCTTAGTAACCAGACAATTAACATAATTTTACTTTCTATTTTACGCTGCATATGAAACCACTCTCTTCTTACACCATATAATGCTCAGTTATTAAAGTAATGTTGCTAATTTACATAATTTTTCATCTATAAAATGCAATTATATGGCCTAAGGAATTGGTGCAGAGGGAAGAAAACAGACATTATGACAAACCTCCATTCCTTTTGTTCCACAAACAAAACTTCACATTGAAAAGACATGTAACCACGGTCTAAGATGAAGATGTCTTGACACAACATAATGCTCTCCATCAAGAGAAAGTGACTCCCTTTTTGTCGCCAAGCACTAGTAGTAATTTAGTGGAAGGTTTGCCTTGTTCACATCTGGCGATGTTACAAATTTTACAATTATTTATATAAAATTAAGGTAATATGGTAAGCTGGTATTGTAGATATATGTTTCGTATCCATAAATGATTAGGCACGTGTGAGGGGGTTATGATGTTTCAATAAACACATTTGAAGAAAATCTATTCTTTCATTCCCTAACTTACAAAATTTTAGAATCGTTGCAATCTGTATCTACATGTAAAAGTATGAAAAACTAAATTTTATGGTTGAATATGTACTAATACAAAATTTCATACATATTATCTGGATTTTTAATTTTTTTCTTCCACAACACAGGCAATTCCAATAACAACTACACATTTTAAGCTGTGAAAACTTGCTAAGCCAAATACAAAACAAAATAAATCTTCCAGTACAAGGCTACTAACACTGCGACAAAAAAGGAGTCACATTTTATTCCTCAGTGAAGACCTTCATAGACTGTGCATGTAACTGACCTGGGAATAATTTAAAAGTAAATTTATGACATAACAACAACAGAATTGTATAAGTACTGATTTAATTTGTTTGCTTGGAAGGGAGCTGTAAGATGAAAGAAAAGACGTAATGCACATTGGTATGGCCAATGTTACAGTATGTGGCAGCAAACTGGGACACACGTGTGGAGTTGGAGGTGCAGGAGTTACAGAAGGTACTAGGGTAATAAAGGAGGGTGAAAGCTGAAGGGTAAACAGAGGAGACAAGGGGATAAGAACTTTAGGTATTCACTGATAATGAAAGAAATGTGATTAAGTCCTTTAAGGGAAAAATAAAGAGCTTAAAAGCTGGTCAGAATGTACAGAATGGTAAATGGAGTGGGAGGTTGGGTACCCATCTGAATTAGGGATGGTGTAAGGAAACAAGAAACAACAGTGAGTAAATTCAGAGGTTGTGGAGAACAAAGTGAAGTAGACAGTCCATGCTTGTTAGGACGGTGAGGGAATGGAATGTATTGCGAGAGGAGTTGGGTGACTATGAATCGGAGCTGGAAAGTTTAGGAAGGGTTTGAATTAGAAGAGAACTCGCTACCAAGTGGCAGCCCAATAGTGAAGGTTAGATAAATAATTTAGTATTGTTTCTTAAAATTATGAGGCTGTGCACCGTCCTCCCTATTGTACTAAGCAAACTTCGAAACCTGCATGTACTCTTTTTAACTGGTTTACATTGACTAGGTTAAATGTCAAAACTTAAAATATGCCTGTCATGGAATTGATGGTGAATTAAAAAAACAATACAGAAATAAAATTTACGACCCCCTCCCCAATCAACCGAGCCAAAGACTGGATGGACCTACACTTATAAACTCTTAAGTCACTAGGAATAAAAAAACAATTATGTAGGCCTAGGTAATATTTCATTGTAAAAATTAAATTACAGGATAATAATATATAAATAAAAATAAGTAAATAAAGTGCAGTAGGACTGTCTTAAATATAGTCAACACTCCATATTTTACACCAGTCTTCACCGGCAGAAACAAAAAAAAAGGTACATGTTTCCGTTTCATCACTTTCTTCCAGAAAGAAATAAGTTAATTAATTTCAACAACATTACTATCGAAATTTAAGTTAATCAAACAAGATGAAAATATCATTAAAATCCTCAACATTCTAGATTCAACACTGCAAAGAAACGATGACTCGAATTCAAGGTATAGGCTACTTACTGTGTAGGGCCTAATCAGTCTTACTTTCTCGATGTACAGTATACAATTGGAATACTTCATTATAAATTTTTGTATGCTACAGCAACTACTACTATCGGCCTAGTGAACATGCATTCAAAAATCCCGCTCTGATATGGTGGTACATTTCTCATTAACCTGTTTGTTCAATATACTACCGACTTAAACAAGTGAATAATTTTCGGTACAAATAGAATTATAATCGCCATATTCAATGGGGGAAATTTATGCATACGTACCATTATCGTATACTTTTATTTTCAATTTTCCATCGTTGGAGAATAGGCCTATTTCCGTAATATCGAATCACATCTCAGTGTACTTGGTAAATAACTAACGGTGTTATGTTGCAACACAAAACCATGTTTAATATTAATACCAATCTACCTACCAGCACGAACTAATTACTACTGTAACAGCCAAAGATGATAACATGGAACAAAATATCACGAAAATAATGAAAACCATCGCTCCGGAACAGAGAGCGGACAGCTCACCCGGTAAAGTTATACAGTGTTGCTAATAGTACAAAAATGAAGCTGTAAACGTGTCTAATAATAAGGTTATTCTACTATAAGACAGAAAAAAAAATGTGTATTGTTTTTTTCCAGTGTTTTCCTATGAGAGAGTTTAGCACAGGGAATATTTATGCCACTAGTTTCGCTGCTATCGTTAAGGGACCAGAAAAATACGACAGTGTAGTGACATTAAATTTAAACTGACTTGGGAATAACAGATTTACCTAATTTACCTTAATTTTAAATTAGAAGTAAACAAATTTCGCTTTTTAAAGTATCAACTTTATGTAACTTAAAATTAAATAAAACTCTGTGATTAATCAGCTCGCACCCATTACCACGGTCGTAGATGAACAGATCACGACCGTGCCCATTACAGATTCCAAGGCAAGTTACCAACGCTCAAGCAGCAGAAATTTTCCCCGTGACAAACTTTTAACATTGATCTTTCTAACTAGTAGTAGCATTAACCTTACCAAAATCCAATTTTTTTTTCGATGTGACGTCTAGAATTTTAATTGTTGATGCATTTATCACAAAATGCATCACAATTATAGTACTTAACGCTATTTGCCGGAATGTGATTAAAACTTGTAACAAGCTGCCATCCAAACATGTAAGCACAACCTCTTTGAGATAAGCATTCGCAGTAGGGGCAATTTAATAAATAAATTTTCAAATAATGAAAATAAACAGCTTACGTAAATAAAGCAAAATAAATATTTACTGCGGAGCATCGGCCGATCGAAGTTTACTTGAAAAATATATTTACGAGTGATGTCTGCTAAGAAATAGCATTCAAAACATGTTAGATGTCCGTAGCTCCATTTTTTTTTTATTTTGCAGTAGAAAATGACGAAAAGTGCTGCTTTTGCGGTTGTTTTTACGTATGGAAATCATGGCGCATAATCTTTGAAAAGATATAGGCGTTAATAATACACCTTTATATTCAACAATAATTCATCAAATTATAGGTCACCAATCAGTGGCGACTCATAGTTTGTTGCAAGGTAGGGTACAAGTTGCAGAATACTGTACAATGTTGTGCGCTATTTGACAACACAGCCATTGACACGCTGGTGTGTAGGTGAGGCTTATTGCTGACTGGTCACAACAGAATAAGTAGCCAGTAGATATTTCATGATCATTGGTACACGGCTGCGTGTTCACAAGAACGTACAGTTCTCGGCAACTTGTGCCCTACCTGCCAACAACCTACCAGCAGCAACTTTGGAACGTCCCATCCAGCCGAGCTATCACAGAGAAAACAGCACGCCACGTCAGTTCAGTGACTTACGTCTCACGTGATCAAAGACGTTAGAAAACAGGCGTGATACGCGTTCCGTGTCGTCCTGGAGCGTTGCACCTCGAAAATTCGAAATACATTCCCGCGATCTAGCCAAGTAGTTATAAGCGCGTATACACTCTTTTCATTTCAAACACTTTGTTTAAACACTGTGTGGATAAGTAATCGAGCAGCACTACATAAAGCTTGTTTCACACGTCCACAGATCACACAGAGCAACGTCTCCAGAATTTCCAGGATACCCATGATTCATTGCACGCGTTTATCTTTTCTTATATGGCGATACAGTAAATTTGGAATGAAATATATTTTTCCATATGGCTCGTCCAGAAAAAAATCAAGTCTTCTGATTGGCTGTTCGAATTTTTGATTTACCGAAGCTGCATGAACTGTAGTTGTGTGATTGTGAACGAGGATCAAAGGAAGTACTTTTTAACGCCATGAAATAGCCTAATCCTACCTAAAGTAACCATATAGAATTCCAACATTGTATTCCACTATTAGTTAATGGGTTTTTGACGTACAATACGCAATTTTTTTTTATTATATCGTAAACTTGGCACATTTCGCATCGTCCAAAATTATTCTATACTTGACTTGTGAAAAGATTAGTTGTAATTACCTGAGTACATCCGATTATTTTTTTTTTAGACGCAAACACAGTCCGGTTTTTCTTCACCAAACAATTAGTTTTGGCGATGCATATTTGCCCATTCTGGTGCAAAGTATAAATAATCGATCCCTTGAACAAATGCACTTTTTTGACAACTGGTAAATGTAAAATTAAAAACTAAATGTAGTATGTTATTTACGTCCAACAATTAAATAGCTTCTCATTGAGCAAATCAAAATAAAACGAAGTACACAGCAAGAAATACCTTATAAATCAAACTATGATGCTCAACTAAACGAAGTAGGGTTACTGAAAAGTAAGTTTGTGATCGCACTGGATACAGAACTACTTCCCCACGTTCATTTTTATAGACCGGTTACACGGGCTACGAACTAGTTCAGATCGCAAACTGTTCTCGTTCAAAGTAAACTGGTTTCATATGTAGTTTCGAACGACATATCTTCGATGCTTCTCTCCTATTGGCTGCTTGGAGTAACGATCTGTGTAACAAATATGGCCGCGCTTTGGTCCAACATGGGCGCGGTCTACCGCAATTTTTATCATCATTATTCTATTTTTTATTTGTAGGCCTACCAGATATTTTTTTTTTCTTATTTTAGACAGAAAATTTGACTAAATTTGGCTCTTATGAATTTTTTTTATCTCTCATAGTTTTCGAGTAAGGGCTTGTTAAAGTCATATTTTGCATGTTTCCGTTTTAACGACTACACTAAAACCAACTGATATACCAAACTCAAAAAAATCACAGTGGATAAAGACATTACAGGCTACAATGACATGCTCATAAAATTAAAGAATAAAAATTATATGTGTTAAAAAAATATATTGAATTTTTAAAATTTTTATTTTCAGTTTCAGCAGATTTTTAAAATTCAAATAATTTTTATTATTTAATTTTATGAGCATGTCATTGTAGCCTGCAATGTCTTTATCCACTGTGATTTTTTTGAGTTTGGTATATCAGTTGGTTTTGTTGTAGTCGTTAAAACGGAAACATGCAAAATATGACTTTAACAAGCCATTGCGCGAAAATTATGAGAGATAACAAAATCTCATAAGAGCCAAATTTAGTCAAATTTTCTGTCTAAAATAAGAAAAAAAAATCTGGTACTAATAAAAAATAAAATGATGATGAAAATTGCGGTAGACCGCGCCCTTAAATCAGTGACGGCTCGTAGGTTGTTGCCGCGGTATAGCACAAGTTGCAGAGAACTATGTCTGTGCGTTAATTGACGCTACAGCCAGAAATGCTCTGCTATGTAGGTACCGCTTATGAATACTGGTCGCAACACAATAAGCAGCCAGTAGATATTTCAAGGTCAATGGTACACGGCGGCGCGTTCACTTGAGTGTACAGTTCTCGGCAACTTTGCCCTATCTGCCAACTGTCCGCGAACCTCCACTGTGTTAAATTGAATTAACTTTTAGGCGTAAAATTGTTATGTCCACTTTACACAAACAGTAGAATTTCAGTTAGATGCAATATTATAGTTAAAAAGTCACGAGTGTTAAGCTTAAATGTGAAAATAACTAAATATGGTTCGTTTCAGGTTGTAAGTTTGTTGCGGTTAGAAAGTGTAATCTCGCAAACATGTTTAAGCTTCAAGCACGGCTGCCGAATGTATTTAACTAAATAGATTTGACTTCTAGTGTGAGCGTGGCCTAAGCCCGCCAGGATAACAGCCAGAAAATTGCACTCGTTCGAGAGATAGACTAAAACCAATCATCAGTACGCGGATGACAGTTTTGTACTTGTTAGTATTAAAAATTACTATTATATACCTGTAGCAGTTTCCACATGGTGCTCCCCAGTGGCTCGTAGGTGCTGGTTCGTAGTCCCAGCTGTGGAAGCTGCCAGAATGACCCCTGAGTGTACTTGTCCAGTACTGTGGTTTCCTTGCTGCTGAGATCTGACCTTGCCTGCCAGCTCTGCCGAGTCTCTTTTGATGTTCACCTGATAACTAGGTGACCTGCAAACATGGGCGGGACTCAGCATTTTGGTTGGGGTGGCAAATAAAGTAACACCAATCCAGCCAATAAAGTGGGGAGATCGGCCCAATGAAAAAGTGTATCTGGGCCAGATCTGACCTTGTCCAGATATGGCATCAGGTATAGGCACATGTACACCAATTCATATCTGGTCCAGATCAGTCCCAGATATGGCCAAATTCAGATATAAGCTTTTTCCATATTGGGGGGGAGGGATGTTCCCTCCAGGAAAATTTGGATTTCAAGGTGCAAAATGGTGCTATTGAAGAAGTTTTCAGTCAAGTTACTGTGAAAGGCAGTACAGCTAAAAGGGAGAATAAAATAATATTTGTTATCAAAAATATTGGGGTGGCAAGTGCCCCCGCCCCTTGCCATAACCCAAATCCCGCCTATGCCTGCAAACATACCCTGGTTGTATGACTGACACTGCCCTCACAAAGTTCGACCTTTCCATTTACATAACTGAGTATAGGCTGTTCACTTTAATCTGAGCACTCCCCAACATTTACAAAAAAACATAGAACTTTATTTTACAGCAGCCAAAGGTGGTGAAACTTTAACATTGGTTTTTTAGTTTCATGATGGTTTTTATATTGAAAATTGTAAAGAGGAAAGCAAAATAGCTGTAAAATAATTTAAACAGTTCTCATTTTATCCTGAACAGTCTATACCATCGTTTTCTTGTAAGATTTTACAGACACTTCAATTTCACATTTAATTTACAGGCTTTGAACTTTCACTACTGTGCAGGTCATGTATACGTTATGTAAAAATAGTTATTGCTGATTATTAGAGATGATGGTACATCGCAAAATTTTTTGCGCCAGCATAGTCTTGGAAACACTGACACAACATAGTTGTCTGCAGACCAATAGTAGGCATCAGATATTACAGTAGCAGTATTTTTATTGCCTTAAATAAAAAGGGACAGCAGCTATACGCACAAGCAAAACAGCCAGTCATATTTTCATAAGCTTAACGTACGTTGAAACCCAGCAAATAGTTAAGTTTTCCCGCGATATACCATCATCTCTACTTATTATACATATTCCAAAAGAGTTCAGCATTTTTTCCTTTATGCTGATAATGTCGAAAGTAAAGTTTAAGCCTGTAGCATCAACAGCTGTTAGTAATACGTAAGGCCACGATTTTGTCGCGAAAAGAATTTTGCCCCAGTTTGTTTCAGTGTCTCACGTGCACATCGGTAGCTTTGCGTCATGGTTATTGGCAGGGTGTCTTTGTTCTCATTTGACGGCACCAATCAGAATAATATTATTGTGACTCCGTACGTCTGTAATTTGCCAAGGCAAGTGAATGTAAAATCATCCAATCACAGACGATGTAGCAGAGCTGCAGGTACGCACATGACGCATTGAAACGAAATGTTGCAAAAATCTTTTCGCCATAAAATCGTGGCTCTAGTAATACGGTATTTCCTTGCCAAATATCAACTTTTTTATTTTAGCTGGATTTTCACAATTACTTTGGCAAGCTAAAATTGGTAAATGTTAGTTTTTGTAAAACTGGTTGCCAATAGACTACATGCCCAGTTAGAAATGTAAGTGAAAAACATGCGAACACATCTTAAAACACGTATAAAAATAAAATATTTTTTTTGCAGAAAAAAATCTGTTTTTACACAGTTATTGCTTGACAAACCTAAGTGTGTCCTCGGAAAATACGCTAACTACAGCCATCACCCTCTCTGACATACCTCACCCTCTTACTCTCCTTCGACCCACTACATTCTCCCAGCCAATAGCGAGCAAGTAGTCTGGCCATTGCGACAAGCAGTGCGTATAGTCTCGTCAGCTGTAAAGTGACAACCAGTGTGTAATTGTTGTCCAACCTTTATTCCATTGTTTGCACAGTCCTATTAGACCTACTACAGATGGTCGCTTACAATATGAATGGAGTGTACATGGAGGGAGGGTCCCAAGACATTCCCCTCCACTGATCTCACACGGTGACCTCGAAACACTAGCGCTCTTACCTCCCCTACCCGGGGCTACAAGTATCTGTATTAACAGTTTTTTAAAAGAGTACATTTCGCGGCCGCTGTTACGTCAACGTGACCACGAAGCGTTACCTCATTGGCGTGCTGACGTCATAGTCATTCACCGGCGACAGGCCTCGGCACGTGTACTTGCGTAGCAAATGGAAGGCAACTTTGTGAACGTGCTGTTACATAATCTACCACGGCGGTGAGATACCCATATGCAGAGGCATGCAAAATTCGTAGAGAGGATAGTATATCGCGAAAATGTTTCGTGCCAGCATACCCTTCAAAACACTGTAGTTTCTTGCAACGTGTATGACTGGGTGATATGCTCCTGACACGATGTAGCTGTCTGCAGACCAATAACAGATATCAAATTTTACAACAGCGGGATTCTTATTGGCTCAGTCAAATAAGGTAACAGTTCCACGTAAAAGCGAAAGGCAGTAATCTTTTGAAATGATGAACGTACGTTGAAAACCAGCAAACAGTCAGTTTTCCAGCGATAAATCATCTTCTCTACTTATGGTATATCGCGGGAAAATTTGACTGTTTGCTGAGTTTCAACGTATTCTCAGCTTGTCAAAAGCTTACCGGCTTTTCCCTGTATACGTGGCGCTGTTACCCAATTTGACTGAGCCAATAGGAATCCCACTGTTGTAATATTCGATGCCTGTTGATCTGCGTACAGATATGGAGTGTCAGACCCTAATCAATTAGAGACCCCTGTTTTTCGCGAAAAGAATTTTGCCTCACTTTGTTTTGGTGTCTTACGTGCACATCTGCAGTTCTGCTTCGTGGTCTGTGATTGTATATACCAACTCTCTCGAGCCTTGGGATTCTACCGGCAAATCACAGACGTGTGGTGTTGCAGGAACGATATTGTAATTGGCTCAGTCAAATGAGATACGGCTCTTCACATAGGCCCGCTTCCAATAACTAGGGCCACGATTTTGTCGCGAAAAGATTTTTGCCCCACTTTGTTTCAGTGACTCTCGTGCACATCGGCAGTTCTGTTTCAAGGTTATTGGCAGCGTGTCTTTGTTCAGACACGTTTCTCATTTTACTGCACCAATCAGAATAAGATTATTGTGAGTCTGTACGTCTATAATTTGCCAAGGCAAGTGACGGTAAAATCA
>PNEQ01103748.1:0-24171 GCA_003012365.1 Medauroidea extradentata | reverse complement strand
TAGAGCTGCAGGTGTGCACATGACGCATCGAAACCAAATATTGCAAAAATCTTTTCGCCATAAAATCGTGGCTCTACCAATAACCATGAAGCATAATTGATGATGTGCACATAAGGCACTGAAACAAAGCGGGGCAAAATTCTTTTCGCGAAAAACAGGGGTCCCTACTAATCATACATGCGGCGAGAAACTGCAGCGTTTTCAAGGGTATGCTGGGCCAAAACACTTTCGCGATATACCATCATTAGAGACACTGGAAAATCGCGAAAATTTTTTAAATAGTCTCCAATAAACTGTATTATATTAACCGTGACACGTGTGAACAGTTTCGGAACAAATCAACACACGCTGTGTGTCCAAGCTGTGCAGTTCTAACTGGGCCTGTTGTAAAGAGAAAAAATGCTGCAAATAAACGATAGCCAATGTTGATACAAAACATTCAGTGTTATATACATCACGTTGGAGCCTAGCAAATAGTCAACTATTCCCGCGATTTTCCACTGTCCCTAACGATCATCTCTAAAAATTTTGCGTTATTATTTGGTGACAGAATAGACTCTACTGATCTATACATACTCAAGCACAATGTTATTTCACTGCTCACCAGTCGTCATGTGTTGTCTTTTACCTATTTGACTACTTTACATGCGATTGGGCACTTTACTAACTGCGCCGCAGTTAAATGCACGAGGTTCCGGCGTCAGAGGTTGTGCCTCAGAAGTTCGTTGGCTAAAACTCTATTGTCCACGATTGCTATTGTTTAATTTTCGCAAATTGGCTTCACGAAACCTACAGTTATAGATGAATGCTAATAGCGTTGAATTATGTACCACGTCCTCTTTAAGGTTCTACTCACTAATTACAGGTGTGTGGTGTTGAAGCAATCTTGTTGACTGGCACAGTAAAATGAGCGAAGCATCTGCACAAAGACTTCACTGCCAATAACCATGAAGCACAGCTGCAGATGAGTACACATGACATTGAAACAATTTGGTGCAGAATTCTTTTCACCAAAAATCAGTGGTTTCAGTTATTTTCTGTAAAAAGTACCCGTGTGTTAGGCTTGTAAGCTGTGCGAAATAACCGGACACTTTAGATATCCGGGAATTTTACTTTCATCACTTAGTAGACATCCTTCTATCACGAGTAAAAAAATGGTATTGTCGTGCGCGTAGACATCTTATCCACGTATCATGTGCAAGTGCAAATGTAAAAATCTTAATTCTAGAATCACAGTGGCGCGACAGACCCGACGTGAATGCCACGGCGCGAATAACAGAAGATGTTAGCCAATCAAATGCCGAGGTTGCTGTAACGTCCGCGTGTCCCCCTCGACGCTGATTGGCTGACAAGTTATTTTATTCGCGTCATGCACTTCGCGTAGCGTCTGTTGCACTGTTGTGATTCCAGCACAAGACATTTAAGAGGGAGTGTTAGACAATTTTGTTGTATTATTTGTAAAGTGCTTGACATAAATAAGAATCATTGCAAGAGAATTATAGGTTAACATTCAAAAATTCTCTCGCAATGATTCTGAACGACAAATTAATGAATGACTCCATTATTATTTATGTCAAGCAGTTTACTAAAAATATATCCTACCCATTGTCGAAGAGGAAATTATGATAATGAATTTGAATAGATGTTACGGCTCAAAAACTGAAAATACACTAAAATGGTCTAACACTCCCCCTTAACTTGCAACTACGGGACCGCGACGACCGAACGGTCAGACCACTTGCCTCCCACCAAGGTGATCCGGGTTCAATCCCGTATTTTTCGAAGGTGAGAAACGTAGCGGGTGTTGCCGTTGGCTGGCGGATATTCTCGAGGTACTCCCGCTTCCCCGGTCCTTGCATTCTGTCGCTGTCCCATCTGTGGGGTCTCACTTTATGTCATTCCTCATTCATATCTGGCCATCTAGGTTGGCGATCCGATCGACTGCCACTCCATCCCGTAGTCAGAACAACAGTTGAAACAGTGCAAGGAGAATGCCTGTAGCAAGGCCTAACCGCGTCATTTATTATAATGTACAACTAGTAGGCAGTTTCAAGTGTGTACTGGTCACGCGAGCTAGGAAAGGTCCTGGCAACGCGCAGAGGGGAGAATTCCTCCTCCTGCCCCTAACCAGCGGAAGTGTGCGCATCTGCTGATTGGTTGTAGCTGCTAATGGTACACTCAGGGCTCTGTCATTTCCCCTCTTGCTGGCTGGGAGGGGAAATGTGGGGCGGGTAGCTGCGCAGTAGATACCATTTCACGTCCGCTGTGCCACTCTTATCAAAATCTTTCCTAGGCTGCGGGATCAGTAGTAAGTGAACAAAACAAAAAAATCACTGCCATCAGTAATAGCCACATTAGTAAAGTGCCTAACTACCAGTGCGATTTGAATGCAATTATGAGGGCTGATAATTTTTTGGCGTTGTTTTTGGCAATGTAGTTAAGTGTACAAAACAAAATATCACTGTCAATAGTAATTACCGAATTAGTAAAGCACCTAATCCCTAGTGAGATTTGCATGCAATTATGAAGGCTGATAACTTTTAAAAGTTAATTTTAGCAGTGCCCAGAGAGTCGTTAAACGATTGTACAATGCCTGCTAACACTATGAAAATTTACTACCAACTTTGTAAATGCAAACTCACTCTTCTGATCTAGATGATATGCTGTCCTTATCCTTGTGTGCTTGGCCAGAAGAACAGCTGCTGCCCATGTTTGCCTGTGTAGAAAAACTTCTGCCCTTACGCACTGATGACTCCTCCCCTTAAAGTGTAGACTGGATTTCCTCTTCTTTGGTCATCTTCAGTTCTGAGAGAAAACAAACACAACGCATAACATTTAACTACGAACATATGAAACAGTTTATATAATTATGAACACACTGATTTTATTCAGAAAGATAGATTTATTATTGGATATTTGAGAAGCACACAGTCCATATATTTCTACAACAGCACACATTTTACGTTAAGATCTGTCTAATTAAAGAATGTATGGTCTTAACATTAATGAGCGTATACAAATATTTACATACAATACACATTAATAAATTCAAGGTAAATTGAATACTTTTGAAGCAATGTTTAATATTTTACTTTCAAATTGTATCTCCCCGTCCTGTGTTAATGAGCACATTAAATAACAAACCAAGTGCATAGATTTCAACATACCAAAATTTAAATTAACGCCCTAAACTTGTTCTTGACGTTTATATTTGAAAAGTGCTCAGTTTATCATGGACGTTATGTGTGCGCGTGTGTTCAGAAAAAAATAAAAAACAACCCAATGGGAAAGAGAAGCACAAATGGAGGATATTAAATTCAGGAACCAACAGTCTTAACTCCTGTAAACAGCCGGCTACTGGCATTAACAATGTGCAAGGTACGGGTATACAACCTCATGAAAACGTAGTTTTAAAACCCTATATGCGTAGGCACAGAATATTTAGGAATGCAGAAGTGAAACAGCCTACAGGACGGCAAACTCAGTCACACACGCCAGCAAAATGGCTCCGCTGGCCAGCAATATGGCGGACATACCTACCGCCAATCAGCATTAGGAGGCTGCCCTGCTAGCAGGCAACCAAGCAGTAACATGCAGGAGCCAAACAGAAACAGGGCTGGCATCAACAGTCTCGGGCAGCCAATGAGCGACAAAGTTCGTCCGCAACAAACTAACCACCACGTCTTTTCACGTCTGTTACTATTTAGTCTGTGACGCAGGTACGCATGTCTGACAGCACTGAGCACACACAGCACGTATGCTCACACAGATCGCAGTGGTGTAGTGGCTCGCCAAATAGTCTACATTGTCACGGAGTTAACGGAAAAGGTTGTGCTGGTATACGGGTAAGTACGCCAAACTGCCGGTACAGCGGTCAGGTTGTACTGGCACTGTACTCCGTGAGAATACAGCCCACAAATACACTGTGTGTTCCGTTATTATTGTGATTGCCTTCCTGCCCGCTACACATTGCCATTACCAGTAGCAGGTTACCTATATGAGATAGGTTCATACACACGTATACATACAAACATAAATACATACATATATTAATACACGCATGCATACATACATGCATACATACATACATGCATACATACATGCGTGCATTCATACGTGCATACATGCATTCATACATACATATATACATGCATACATATATACATGCATACATAGGATATATACAAACATGCATACATACATGCATACATACATAGGATACATACATATATATGCATACATACGTACGTACATACATGCATACATACATGCATACTTACATACATGCATACATACGTACATACATGCATACATACATACTTGCATACATACATACATTCATACATGCATACATACATTCATATGCACACATACATACACACTTACATACACACTTACATACACACACAAACTTGGAATTATTCTTAGTAGGGCCGTTTGGTTCGAATGCCTTACGTGCATATTCGCAGCTCTGCTTCATGGTCTGTGATTGGATGTTTTAAGTCGAACTCTGTCTTAGGACACTACTGGCAAATCACAGACGTATGGTGTCACAATAACCTTTTTCTGATTGGTCCAGTCAAATGAGAGACGTGTCTGAACAGAGAGACGCTGCCGATAACCACGAAGCAGATCTGCACGTAAGCCATTGAAGCAAAATGGTTCAAAAATATTTTTGTGACAAACTCGTGACTGTATAAATAAGTGACAAAACTTACAAAGGTGGTAAAACGAAAATAATATTTTATTCATAAGCCTACAACAGGAAGCGCAAGTGTTCATGTTCATCGGAAGATCACGTGTAAAATGTGTTGCATTGCGAGTGGCTACGACTGGCGCAGCGGCTAGGGTGTTCCGTCTTCTACATAGGCGACTCGAGCTCGAGTCCCGACGGGGACGACTCAAATGTTTGACCTGTTGGAGTTGTGCCGGAAGTTGGGTTTTCTCGAGCATCTCTAACCCCCCCCCCTCCTTTTTTTCCAGTGTCGGTGGATGATTTGCGGGGGACAGGGGGACACTGTCCCTCCTCTATAACAGAGGAGAGGAAAAATATAGGCATTTGTACCCACCTAAGTTTCAATATTTAAAACATATTACAATTTCTGCCAACTGTAAATTCAATATTTAGTCTAGAAAACCACTTAAATAGCACAAATTTGCAAACTAAAATCACAATTTTCCCGAGGGTAGAACCCTGGACCGCCCGCTTTGTTAAGTCGTTATTAAAAAAATCTGTAAACTATCAAGTCACTCCCTACAAGAATACCTACCACCGCCACACACCCTTTTCAGTCCAGAACTGATCCATGTACACAAGCTAATTATCACCTCCCCCTCAACCCCAAAGTTTCTTAAAATATCGCTGTTAGGAGCGTTGTACAGCTCCTCAAAATAAGCAACCGGTGTCACAAAGTACCATTGAGGGTTGCAGCAATGGTATGGCTGACATAGCGGAAAGTAACCTTGATTACAACTCATCCATTATAAAGTGGCAGCGGAGGTAAATATTACCTGTAAGTAAGCTTAAATAAAATAAGTTCTACTACAGGTTGGGACGATAATTAAATTCAATATGGGCGAGTTTGGAAAGGGACAATTTCTGCCGCTCAGTTGTTTCAGGCGCATGCATGCAACCCGCATAACCTCATATAAACCACGTCTAATTTTACGTTCTCTATAGCAATAAGAATATTACTCATATCAACATTATCTTCACGTTTTATAAGAGACAGAGCCGTTCTTATTTTCGCTGCGTTTGCCGAACTCAAGTACAAAGAATGGTTGATACAAATTTTACGAACGGTTTTTTAGTATCACGTTGCTAATGTAACCTTTATTTTATATCCTTCAATTTGCAGAACGCAGCTCTATTAAGACCGGCTGTGTCTTTGATAAAGCTCGAAGATAACGTAGATACTTGTAATACTCTTATTGCTATAGGGAACGTAAAATTAGCCTTGATTTATATTGTGTTAATGCAGGTTGCATACATGCGCCTGAAACACTGACACAGCCTCAAGGGCGCGGTCTGCCGCAATTTTCATCACAATTTTTTTATTTGTACCATATATTTTTTTCTTATTTTAGACACAAAATGTGACTAAATTTGATTCTTATGAATTTTTTTTATCTCTCATAGTTTTCGCGTAATGGCTTGATAAAGTCATATTTTGCATGTTTTCGTTTTAAGGACTACACTAAAATCAACTGATATACCAAACTCAAAAATATCACAGTAGATAAATATATTGCAGGCTACAATGTCATGCTCATAAAAATAAAGAATAAAGATTATTTGTATTAAAAAAAAATGCTGAAACTGAAAATAAAAATTTTAAAAATTCAATAATCTTTTTAAAGACACATGTTACTTGGTTTTTATTATTTTTTGATTTTATTTGTTATTATTTTCGTTTATTATCTGTTTGTTCCTTGTTTTTATTTGGCCAAATTCCAATTTGGAATTTCATGTTGTGTAGGTATCTTGCTGACTAAAGCATACTCTGCTTATTTTATGGTTTTGCTTTTATTTGTTTAGTTTTCTTTGACAGTCATTGAATTTGCAATGGAGTACGTCCAAGAAACTGAATCCAGTCATGCACTCCCATTGCACAGTTCTTTCAAAGATCATACTAAAAATCATGTTTCGCAATATTTAAGCCTACATATATCTAATTCGTATTATCTAGTAGCTAACGTTAGTGCTCTACATTATAACAAAGTCATGTTATGCATACACATTCAGTCTTTTAGTCTTTTATAGAAATATCGTTAGTATTTTTTTAGAAGTAAATACGTAAAAAGTAGCAATTTAACCAATGGTTGCATAATTTAACCAAACAGTTGCATAACGGCAGCCGGCATATCGGTCAATATCTTCTAACCGTGTGAATAGGTGGAGTGAACCAAGCTGCTCAGTGGCGTAGCAAGGATTTGGGCTCGGTTGAGACTCAAACTTCAAATACTACACTGAAAAAACCTATGTTAGTATAGTACAGTTAAAAAATATCTCATTTAATTACAATTTTTGTTTAGTTGTTCGGTATCGTATTCAACAATTTTACTTCTTTGGGAAATTTTTACAGAATTATTCCATATATGTCCATTATAATAATGTACGAAAAGAAAACACCTTTCGAACAAGGACAGAATGCCACTGTTTAGGGCGCCGCCTACCTGCGCGCGAGAGGCTCAAAAGCGACAGAGCAGTAAGGTCGACCTTGAAGCGCGTATCAAATGCCGCGTCGCCTCAACGAGCCAAGCGCTGAACTAGCGTGCAAGCTTCCCGCCGAACGGTTTTTACTATGGGACGTTAAGCGGTGACCATATAATTTAATTGGTGGAAAGTCTGCAGGTCGCAATCTGAGTTTCACATACGTCCGGTTAGTCCATTTTGAAGTATGGCAGTCTGAAAAGACCGTCTTTAGCCGTGTTGGAGAGCTTAGAAACAGTGATTTTAATGAGCGTTTATTTTCTTTTCGTACGTTGGCACAGTAAGCACACGTATATTTTCATAGAAAAAAACCTGTTTACGGACACATTGCAACGCATTTGAAGCGTGTTGTAGACGGCCGCCTTAAGACGCCATGATCACTAAAATCACTGTTTCGAAGCTAAAAATGGCCTTTTCAGACTACTGTAGTTCAAAACGTACTAAACGGATGCGAAACTCAGAATCGTGCATTGAACTTTGCCACAGACTTCCCACCAGCATAATTATATCGCTATTAAAGTCCCACGAAAAAAAAAAGTCCGCAGCGAAAATGTCCGCCAATTTTGTGCACCGCGCATAAAGGATGTTTTATTCTTGATGCGCGCACCATATCGCTGCCATATCAGACATATCTTACTTTTTATTGCCTCCAGCGTATGTACAAACCGTAGCTTAAGGATTTGTGTTAAGTTCGTGCTCGTGGCTAATACGCATAATTTTATAATTTTATATTTGTACGATTTGGCGATAGTTTTTTTTTTAAGATTTTACTTGTGACTACATTTTTCACTAATGAAAATTTTTTAGCTCTCATAGTCTTACCACAGCGGCATGTCAAAGTCGAAATTTGTAAGTTACGGGAACATGGAAATCACAAAACCCAATAAAATACAGATTTATGTTTTTTTTTTTTAATGCCGTAAATGAAAATAAAAGTCATTAATTTCAGAATTGTTTATAAAAGTTCAATGGGATTACATTGAGTGTTTTTAAATATTTTAGTGTGTGGCCCATACTATCTTATTTCAGTGTAAATTATTTAATTCGAGTAAATTTGTTGGTTTTTGCTATTTGTATGTTATCGTAACTTGCAAATTTCGACTTTAACATGCTTCTGTGTGAAGATTGTAAGAGTAAATAATTTTACTAGCGGGAAATGTAGTCACAAGTAACGCCTATAAAACGAACATTTTGTCGTACAAATGTGCTGTTTTGTGCCTCGTAGTGAGGAGCGCCTGATTGTACAACTGTAAAGAACTGTCGCAGATTCGCGGAACAGTCGTGTGTGTATTTGCTAGCGATGTGCATTATTTAACGTAACATACCTGAAAAACAAATATTTTTTGTTATATAGCAGCCATTACATTGCTTCAAACATATAATTTTCAAACGAATACTTAAAAGGCAACATGTATGCTTACATCGCAAATGTGGTACTTTTTGAAAATTTTGTTGTGGGCAAACAGAACTACTGAAGAGTAGAAGGTCCAGTGTTTGAAAATATTATTTTAATTATGGCTTCTCTTAACGTATGATTTTAAACTATAAGAACGAATGTACACCCCTAATGTGATACTCAGTACGTTTTGCAGAGAAACGATTTCTCACAGATTCATATTGAATGTGATCAGTTTTATTGCATACTGCAATCTGTAGATCATTGAATACTGCAATCTATCCGACATTTCATTTCTCTTTCCTGGAATGTCCTTGTCTCTTCTCCGTGTACCTCAATGTCCAATAAGACCAATGTAAGTGAAACAATTCATATTTCAGCAATTTATTTTTCGGTTTGCGTTCTCAGCGTTGACAAATTTTTAATACAGTAGTGTAGATTCTAGCCATCTGGTAAGAGAAGAGGTATTATTTGTTGTAAATATTGTAATCTATGTCTAGTAAAGTACTGTAAGAATTGAAAGTGTAGCGTAATGAAATTCAAGTTGGGTTTTAAAGCACTATTTGAGTGAATTTATAAATTTACCCAGCTTTTAGTTTTACGAACAGTTGGATGATTATTATAATTATTATTTTACTTTACAAAAATGGAACAAAAAATCTGCGAGATGCTTTTCGACATTTAGATAAGTAGTGGCAAGAACATTAGGAAAGAGAACGTCAACAACTAAGAGGTCAGTTTTTGTAGCCTAAGAATCTGAAAAGATTGAGACAACATTAATAATCACGTGAAAGTGTTTGCGGTTAAATTAGATGGAAGCTGCAAACGTTTATTTAGGCCACGGTCACAATGAAGATCAAACCTGTTGAGTTAAATTCATTCGGCAGGCGCCAGGCAGGCTTGGTCGTGTTCAAAGCTTACACACGTTTGCAAGGTTACACGACTATAAACTCAATGAACTTCCTAACCTCAACAAACTGGGGACCTGAAATGTATCATATTTAATTATTCTCACATCAGCACTCAACATTCGTGATTTTTTAATTATCATTTCGCATCTAACTGAAATGCTGATGTGTGTGTAAAGTATACTTTACGTCTAAAAGTTAATTTAATTTAACGAGTGCAAAATGTCGGACCAAAAAGCAGCCATATTTGATTCACAGATCATTTCTCCAAGCAGCCAATAGGAGAGAAGTATCAAAGAGATGTAGTTCGAAACTACATATGAAACCAGTTTACTTTGAACGAGAATAGACTGCGATCAGAACTCGTTCGTAGCTCGCGCAACCGCTTCAAAATCTGAACATGTTTCAGTTAAGTAGTTCTGTATGCAGTGTGACCGCGGCCCTAAACGCAGGTTGCTGTTTCCTGTTCTATAACATAAAATTGCACACTCTACAAGTGAGGGAACTCGTCTCAACGGACAACTATCAACTAACTTCAATCACGAACTAACTGGCTCTACGAGATAGATCTCGGCTGAGTCTGCACTGCATCCGCTGCAGATTCCCAAACGTTTTCTATCGATTTCTTTCCAACAGGTTGCGATGTAGCAGACACCTGTCAGGCAGATAATCCGAAGCGATGAACTGACCCCCTCCCCCTTTCCCGTTTTACACTGCCTCGGGTACGTTTTTTAATCGGAAGTTATCAGGGAAATCAATACAAAATTATTCTTGCCGCGAAAGTGAGCCGCACGTCGCGCGAATACATTCTGGTTCACGCCGTTAAACCGACCAAATCCCTCGTAACTGAAATAAGGAAAACAAATCCTTAACTGAAGATATCCGAAGCTCCCTCCTCCGAGATGACAATGCATGCAACGAAAAATAAATGTTAAAATGAAACAAGAAATAAATGAAGTTAAGTATGCATTTATACTAGCACATGAAACAGGTTAATAGTTTTATTTAGTTTTTTTGGAAGATTTAATTTAATAACAAAAATTACATAACGAACATGGCAAAACTGAAACGTCTCACAATCATTATTCATGTTCCGACGTTGGTATTAGGGAGGGATGAATAGTCTCCTACTTAGGGTGTCTTCGCCCAAAATTAGGTTCTCGCTTTTAACATGGCAGTTAGAATTATCTTGTTATATGCTCTCTGAAACCGACTGATAAATACCACCGCCAGGCGTCATATATATATATATATATATATATATATATATATATATATATATATATATATATATATATATATATATATATATATATATATATATATATATATATATATATATATATATATCTGTGTATACACATATACACACAAGGTGTCCAGAAACAAACGCATAGTAAGCACACTATGCAAATCCTGGGCTACATAATTGGCGATTAAAATGTTAGTGGCAAAATGGTTTACGATGACATTTTATATGCACAATATGGCAATATGGCAATCAGGGGCGTCATTTAAGGGGGCAGGAGAGGCAAATCCCCCTGGATTTAGAATTTTAAGTGTATAAAATATAATTTTGTATTTTGTTATTTATATAATGCTAACTAAAGCACATAAAACTGAAGTTTTACTATTAAAGTTTCTAATTTATGCATGCTTAATTAATAAAAAAAGATGCAACAAGGTCACTGTCGGCGAAAAAAAAAATCTTGTCCCCCCCCTCCCAAGAAAAACCTGAAATGACGCCCCTGATGGCAATATAGCACTGTACTTAGTCCCCTCTTGCGCTCTACAGGTATCTTACTACTACAGTTCTGACCTGCATATTACTAGCCCAGGTTAAACTCATGATCAATCCAAACATGATTCTATGTTTACTTGACGTAACATACATGAAAAGCTGCCTGATCTTGGAACTTAAGAGGGGACTATCTGTGTGTAGTGTTGCCACATTGCGCACATAAAATGTCGACGTACAACATTTTCCCACTAACATTTTAGTCTCCAATTTCTCCAACGATACAGGGCGTAAGAAAATTTTACGCCCAAACTTCAGAAGGGGATTCCTCATGAAAAAAAAAAATAAGTAGAAAATATATGGAACTCGTTCTATCAAAAGTGACTAGCCTACAAGTCATCAGAAACCGAGTTTAAAATTATTATTTCGGCTTGTTACCGGTAACGGTATAGAGTTATACTTCGTATCTGTGGACAATATTAAAGTTTTACTAAGATCTTCAGCCTGTGAATAAAACACCCTTCTAAGATATTCCGTTAGAGGAAATAATGTAAAAGAAGCCTTTCTCTTATTGCATAAATACATTTTTCATCAGATTTTCTGATAATTTCGTGTTGTCTTTATTAGCGGTGGCTCCTAGCAAGAAAAAGGTCATGTTGTGGCTAGTGCCTAGAATGCACTGTTTACGACAAAGTGCACACAACCACAACTGTTGTAACAATAATACAGTACCTGGTACAACATAGGACAAGGAATTTGCTTAAAAAAATGTATAGACGTCTCGATCAACTTGGTAATAAATTTGGTTTCGCAAAATTATTACTATTTTTTCGAAGAGCAAAAGTCACGAATTGAATAAAAACATATGCTTTCGTACTTTCTGAGAGAAATACGTGTCCTTTTTCTTAACGCTTGTATTCGTCATATGCACGCCTAGAGTTGGTTTCTGTACGACCCACTGAACACATTGTCTTGTATCGAGTGGCTGGGACCGACAATGTCCTTGTAATCGCCTAACAAGGTTTCCTGCGTCAAAGATGACAAGACATGGTGACACAGCATGAGCAGATAACTCACCTCTATGGGGCATCCAGAGTGGTGGCCCTATCATTATATGCCATAATATTTGCGATAAATGTGTGTTTCACCCGCCTGTGCTTTTTTTTTTAAATATTCTAAACCAAGAATATCATGCCTGAAATGGATCACACAACCGCACACCATTTCCGCCATTTTCCAGACGCTGACCCCACACCTTTAAACATATTCCGGGTAGTGTCATTTAAAGGCTTTTCATACAATAAAATTTTGCTTCAATTTCTTTTTTTTTTTTTTCAAATTTATTGATTTCAATTTCTTGACTGCCATGTGACACCATTATGACGTCATAACCGTGACCAATTTGTCTTTCAGTTTAATGAATATCTTGAATTCCGTCAAAAAATTTTGTAATTTTCTTTAATCAAAATATGTATTAAAGAATCGATAAGAGGTTTTTATGACAATATCAATTAACTCAAATAACATTTTGATTGAGTTATGTATGCGATTTAAGTCGTATTAAATACAAATACGAGGGTTATTTGTTTCAAATAATTTAAACAAAAATAGTAAGAAATTGTATAGTTTAGCCGTATATTTTTGTGCCGCGCAGGATTAGTAGATAATTGTAAAGTAGCTTCGTCATTTATACTGTGGATAATTTGTTTGCGAATTGTGTAGTAATTTTTCAAGTGTTACCTTAAGTGTTTATTGAATCAAATTTCTTGGATCGTTGTACTATTCAATAAATTCAATTCAAGAAATATTGGGTGGTGTGAATGGGTCATTAGACAGAAATATTTGTAGGTGTTTACAAGTACATTGCGTTTTCGAGCCATATGCTACAAGATTGTTTGTTCAATAGGTAATATTGATTAAAAGACCAACCCTAGACGGGCGCATGATGAGTTTGCCACCCACGTTGGTTTCGTTTCGGTAGACGATATTAATGCGTAATTATCATCACGTGTTCCTAAAACAATAAGCAATGTTCACAAAATCTCGCTATTTAATAACCCTTCGTTTCCAGCACTGGGCAACAAAATATTTTCCAAAACTCAACGTATTTTTTTAGAATGAACGAAAAGTATGTTTTTATGAAATTTATGAATTTTTCTCATCGATAAAATTTTTTTTTACTGGTGGCCAGTTTACCATTTGAAATCTACTGGACTGGATTCCGCGAAATGCATCTAAACAGCTGCATCACAGGATGAATTTTCTTGAGAGCACGGTGGATGTACAGACAAATTCCTTGGCGGAAGTAACAATTTCTGCCTACGTACCAGGTTTTGTTTTATTGCTAAAGAAACGGTTGTGTGCATTTTTCACGTAAACGGTACATTAGGCCCTTGCAACAAGAGAACCTTTCTTCTTACTCAGGATTTACTGCTCCAAAAGAAAAAAAGTAAAATAAACACAAAACACGGTGGAAAAGAATTTATGCAATGACATGATGGCCTCTCCTGGATTTACGTGAAGGGAAGAGATTTACGGGTGATTTATTTATAAACTGAAGATCTCGATGAACACTTATGTTTTATACAAACGTGTATTTTCACATTTGGGAATGCCAGAAGGTATTTAAAACAAACTAGATATAAACGAAAAATAATAATAAAATACTGTCAACATTTATGGCCTTCGTACAAGATTTTAGTATTTAGTGGCGTGGAACTACTTACATTTTCATTTTTTTTTTTATTCGTCAAGCGGAAAACGAATTAGTGTTCGCAATAACGGTAATTCTCAATCGCATCGCGCCTTTTGCGTCGCGTTCTTCGCGATATTGTGACTCCAGTATTACACGCGAATAGGTCACAAACACAGTAGTTTTGTGCTTGAGTTGAATACGTTATTTATCAAGAAACATAGTACCTACCGCTGGCAATGGTTACCAATTATTGTTAACTGATTTTTTTAGTCGTTTAAAGATTATTCTAAATAATTGACAAATCAATTAAGTTGTAGTATTTCATGGCAAACAAATTTAAACATTAATGGAATTCTACATACATTTTAGTGTATATTTTGTCAAATTTTTATAAATTTAAAAATAAGTAACCAATATACGAAAATAGTACTTTTAAAACATCGCGCACACTATAAAGTCATTAATTCCGAGCTCTCAGACATGGCAGAAAACAATATTTTCCGATTGTCGCCCCTATAGCTTCTCTTTCTCTTTGTGTCTCAAAAAGTGCAACTTCTGTACAGGTATCTAACGAGCTGAAGTATGAAAATTTAGTAATACAATATGAACTTAGGTAGATAGTATTTTTTTCGCTGGACTTTCGGAGTTTGTGATGAAGTATGCATGAATAGCAACCAATTTAAACTCCATCCTTCAATTTTAAGTTGTCAGTATTTGCTGTGTCTCCGACAAAAGTAGTCACAATCTCGTCGTTTATAGACTTCTGTGCATCTTAATTTCTCTAAACTTAAATGAACATTCCTTTGCTACAGACATGAGGCAGCCTACTTATCTGCTCGTGTACTGTATTGCAGGGAGTTTCTATTGTTTGTGTTTGACGAAACTGTTTAACGAGAATTATGTGTGTATATATCTACGAGGAGCACACACTCTAAAGCTCACGTCGCTTTGAATTCAGTACACTTATTAAATATAACATTATCTTCGGGGTTCCTCAAAATGCATATAATCGACTTTTTCAGACTGTCCTATGTCCGAAATTACCAGGCGGATTCGAAAGACACACAGACAATGAACGTGCGTTTGACGTTACAAAGCCATACTTCCCACAGATAAAGTTATTATACGATAATGGTCACAACATATTGAAGTCCGAACGCTTGGCTCAGTGTTTATAGCTTCTGACTTCTGAGCCGGGGAGGTCAATATTCACAACATTTTTACACCTTTCTACTTTTTGAACATCTGCAAAAATGTTTTCACCTTTGGTGCAATAGCATCACACATGCAAATCTTCTTTGGTGAAGTATCTAGAAGCTTTTTCTTCAAATATACTGTCCTAGACCTCTATTTGCTTGCCAGTTTTTCCAAGTACTTCTGTCTTCTCTCCGAGTTCAGGTCGTGGCGTTTTCCCCCCGTACCTTGCCTTAAAAAGGGTGTATACGTGGCAACTATTCATAATTTATATTTGCACGGCATACTAATCGCTTTATAGACGTTACTTGTGACATTTTCCAATCGTTAAATATTTTTAACTCTAATAGTTTTCCCATAGCGTCATGACAAAGACAAAATTCGCAAGTTACGAGGACATGGTATTAACAAAAACCAAATGTCTTACTCTAATAAAATTATTTACACTGAAATGAGATATTATGGGCAATATGCTAAAATATTGGAAAACACACAATGAGAATCCTTTGTAATTAAAAAAAAAAATCTGAAAATGATAACAACTTACTTCATTTATGGCAATTTTTAAAAAGTACAAAAGGATTGTTGGGTATTTTTTTTATTTTTTAACATATTGCCCATAAATATCTCATTTCAGTGGGAATTATGTCATTCGAGTAAGATACTTTGGTTTTTGTTATTACTAGGTGCCCGTAACTTGCAAATTTTGACATTGTCATGACACTATGGGAAAACTGTGAGAGTTAAAAAACTTTTACACGTGGAAAACGTCTATAAAACGAACACTATGTCGGGCAAATATATAATTATGCATATTTGCCACTTGATCACCCTTAAGGGTTCTGTCTACAGCAATTTTCATTGTCATATTTTTATGTTTACATGTGTGCCAGATGTATATTTTCTTATTTTATATATAGATACATTGTGACTAAATTTGTAGGCTACAACGTATCCTTTATAAAAACGAAAAAAATTAAATATTTTTGTATGGAAAAATAATTGCTGAAATTAGAAATGACAATTCAAACTTACAAGATTTTTTTTCTAAAATAATATATATATATATATATATATATATATATATATTATATATATATATTTGATTTTATGTATGGGAGACATTGTAGCCTACAACCTCGTTATTCACTGTACATTTTTCCAGTTTGGTATGTCGTTTGGCTTTAGTGGCATACATAAAACCGTAACATGCAAATTTTGACGTTTATGAGTCATTACTAGAGGCACGAGTATTTCGCATAGTGACTGTAGGTCAGGTTGAACGCCAATAACCTGTGTATCACTGTAACTGCCATGATTAGACTACCCACTTTATGGTTAGGAGCCAATGGATATTTGACTTTGATAAGTGTGTGTATAAAACTGAGAAGTCTAGACGCTTACCAGATTAATACGCGAAATACTCGTGCCTCTAGTAATTACGCAAAAAACTATGAGAAATAAAAAAAATTTACAAAGCCGAAATTTAGTCACAAATTATGTATAAAATAAGAAAATCTGGTACAAATATAAAGATAAAAAATATGGCGATGAAAATTGCTGCAGATTGTGCCCTTAAGGGTGTTCAAGTGCGATAAAATCATAATGTTATGTTTTCTATGAAATATCGTTAGTTTTGTAGACGATACTTGTAAGTGTAGTGTCCTCTTACAAAACAATTTTAGCTCGCATAGTTTTCTCATAACTGTGCGTCAAAGTCAAAATGTGCATGTTATATTGCCATGCAAATAGTGAAAACCAGTTGACTTATGTCAGTGAAATTATTCACAGTGAAATAACATGACATGGGCTACGTAATAATACATTAAGAAACATCCTGCGAAACACTTTAATATTTTAAATCATATGTCGTATTTTGTAAATTTTTTCTGTACTTTTGTGATTTTTCAAAAAATTCAAAACATGACATTGTGGGTATTCAAATGTTTTATTGCATAGCTAATGGGATGCAAAATCACTGTGAATTATTTAGTTTAAGTAGGTTGATTGGTTTTCGCTATTTGCATGGCAGCGTAACAAGCAAATTTTCACTTTGACATTCGGTTATGAGAAAACTATGGGAGCTAAACTTGTTTCGTAAGAGAAAAATGTTCTCACGAGTATCGTCTACAAAACTAACTATACTTCATAAAAATATAACATTTAATTTTTATTGCACTTGAATACCCTTAAAAAAGATGCCATTATATCTCAGCAAACTATTTATATTATTGTATGTAACACTTCATGTATTTTGCATAAACACAATCGTACCACGAAAAGTGAAAGTCACATCTACAGGTAATATACAACCACTCATTTTATTAAATTTCTTTCAACTCCAGCGCAAAAGAGGAAATTTTTCCTTGCCAAACTCGTCTATGACAAATGTAAATATCTTCCTGACCTGTAGTACTCCAGCCAATTAACTGCCGTTACTCGGTCACATCGTCTTATATTTAGAACACACACATTAAACACACTTATATGGTTTTAAAAAATGAAGGGTAGGAGGGGACTGGGGACAGTGGTCTCGGAAATATTGCGGCTGAGGATGCAAATATATTTGGCTTACTTGACCAGTCATGGCTGTGCTTCACTGAGTCGCCAGCTGTAGTGTCGGGAAGCGCGCTAGATGAGGTCGTCTCTCTCACCGAAAAGCTAACTGTATTTATTGTTTTACGAAGGAAACAAACGGCGCGAGAGCTACGTTCACCGTCGAGACGCCAGCCGTCGGACCGAAGTCCTTGGGACGCCCCGCGCACCTGCTAAACGCAGCAGTAGCGGCGATACTGCTGTTTTCAACTGCCACACTTCCGGTTTGGCACTTCCTCCCCCGCTCCCCTCCTCCAGGGGCAGCGCCACTCCTCAGCCAATGAGGAGCACGCGCCGGCCGCTGACGTCACGCCAAGCTCGGCCGCTGGTGTTTATTTATACGTCACGCGGGAAGGGTTCACCCGCCCCTCCCCACCAGCCATCAAAACACCTCTCCTGGGGCGACGCGGGCGCGTATACCCCGGCAGGCAGAGCGGCGCTGGACTCGCAGGGTTGCCAAATTTACTTCTTTAGTACTAAATCTAGTCAAGTTTAGAAATATCTACTACCCCCGTACTTTTTATAAAAACATGTTTTTTTATTTAACCTTACAAAGTCTCTCCAAATATGAGATACTAGTACGTAAAACGCTAATTCTGACATCCGTTGTTCCAAAATTAAGTTACTGCTACAACATGTTAGGAAGGTCACTGCTATTAGTTTGACGACGTGACGTAAAGTCCACCCCCCCCCTCCCCGCCAGCCCACCTTTTACAGCAAAGTTTGGTAAGAACAATTGTCCCCGCTTGTTTAGCTGGTGTTGGTAAGGTCAATCCTCTTACAGGTTGGAAAGAAAATGTGTTTTCTTATGAGTGGAGACCCGAAAAAGTCGCCTTTTCTTTCAGGCACGAGCTAAAATTCCAGCAGCTGTAAGTTCGTGCTACTTCCACAATTGGCCGTTGTCTTATTTGACACCATCTTGAAGTCGATGAGCCAATAATAAAAATGTAACTAATTGCGGACCCATTTCATTGTGTCAGCGAACATCTGCTGTCTGCCTGAATACACATATATTCTTGAAGGCTAGCCTGCAGGTCAGTGAACCAGCGAATTTTTCCCGTCTCTAGTTTGAATAGAGTTTGGTCTACGTATAAATTCCTGCCGCTAGGTTCGCTGCTGTCGCTATGGGACCACAAAAATACTACACTCTAGTAAGATTCAATTTAAATAAGCTTAGAAACAGGGGCGTCATTTGGGGGTACTACAGGGGGGGGGGGCATTTGCCTCCCCTGGATTTGGAATTTTTGTGTATAAATATATTTTTTGTATTTTTAAATGTAAATAATGCGAACTTAAGAACATAACACTGAAGTTTTATTATTAAAGTATCTAATTTATACATGCTTAATTAATAAAATAGATGCAACAAGGTCATTGTCGTCTGAAAACAAAGTCTTGCCCCCCCCCCCCCTGGAAAAACCTGAAATGACGCCCCTGCTTAGAAATGAGATAAGTCATTTAACTTAATTTTAAATTGCAAATTAACCAATTTCGCGTTTTAAATGATCAACTTAATGTAACTTTAAATTCAAGAAAGCTGTGTGATTGGTCTGTTTACACCCCTTGCCGATACCAGCGCTCAAGCGGCAGAAATTTTCACTGTGCCAAACTTTTAACACTGATCTTTCTAACCTGTAGTAGAATTAAACTTACCCGTACCGATGCCAACGCAACTAGGAGCAGAAATTGTTCCTTGCCGAACTAATAACATTACGCTGTCTAATCTGGAGTAGAATTAACCCTACTCAAACTTATTACCGTAAATTAGGTGACTTGGGACAAGCGAAGTCACTTAAGACACTTAGAAAAAAAATATGTTTTTTTTTTTCATGGAAACCCTAAGTAAAGATATATACTTGTCATTAATTCGAAATAATACATTTCAAAGTACATGATTATTTACTCACAGTTAACAAACATTGCAAAATACGAAAATTGACTTTAAAAGAGTGTTCTAAGTCAACTCACGTCTCCCAAGTAATCTTATCTTGTATTTACAGTAAAAAAATTATTTTATCAGTTTCGCTTTGGATGCAAATAAAAAAAGTACTAACAGAAAAATTACAAAAGAAACAAGTTTTTTCTTTTAATTTTTATGTTAACATTTACGGAAAACAGACATTTTAAATTCTAATTTAGACTTTAGTCATCGTTATATTTACAGTTAATAACATCTAATTAAAAAAATAATATCAGTAACGTTAAGTGCAACACTTGAGACAAATATGTAACTGGAGACAAAAGAATTAAATTACTTCTCAATTAATACTAACTCATTTAAGTGATTTTAGTTAGTTATTTTTTATCCCAAGGTAGGTACCCGACTCAAGTATGAGCAAACTCTTGTATCCAAAGAACTTACATAAGAAATACTTACGCTGCTCTTTTGCTAACGACCAAATTGAACGCTGCCGTATTGCAGGTGTACTTAATGGAAAAAAATATAAATAAAAACATTGGTATAGGACAGTGCAAGTTATGTACTGCAATACGGCGCGTTTCAATTTAGTCACGCAGCGACATAGGCCCGTCAACATGAATATCGCAGGCCTTGATTGTATCTTTCTAAAGCTCGGTACACACGGACCATAGTTCAGTATAAATTTTCCATAACTAATTCAGTACAAGTAGTACTGACACAGTGTGTACCGCAACTACGCTGGTTCCAGACAGGATTCCGTACTTAATTTCACAGATAGAGCCTATTATATTTTTAATCGTAGTTTATGTTCACGCGCACGAGCCGTTTCAGCCACCACGCATGCCTTGTACGCACGTCGGTTGCCAATATGATTTGAATAGAAATAAAAGTTTTGTTTCTTGCTGAACAGGTGGCAGTCGAAGTTTCCAAAACCTAAATAATACAAGATAGTTTCACTTATTTGTAAGTGAAACAGTTTTCAGGACTTTAAATATTTCATGGAAAATTATAGCAAGTAGCATCACAAATATATTTTTCTCCTTTTCATACCGAAACATTTATTAGTAAACAAAAATGTATACAGAGCATAGATAGACGTTTTGCAACAGAATTATATTATTAAATATCAATCAATTTTCATGAACAGAGTTAAGTAAGGAATTGAGACGGGAATTAAGGAAACTGTATACCGAGCTTAAGAGGGCGAGATAGTCCCCATCTTGAATTTTTGTATTTTGTGTCATAACTTTTCTTCTGGGTAAATTTTAGGAACTTTAACCTAACTACGGATCAGAATACATATTGATAAAATTTTAGACACCATAAATCCTCGTTTTCCGATTCTGTTGTTACAGATCGAATTGCAGTTAAGAAAGTAATAAGAATTTTCTAACTGCGATTCGAACTGTATTCCGCAGTTAGGTTAAAGTTCGAAAAGTTTACCCAGAAGAAAAGCAACGACACAATACACAGAAATTCAAGGATGGTGAGTATTACTCTGTCTTAAAATACAGTCTAAGAAACTGTTAGTGAGCTAACAGCTGTACTGGTGGCAACTGTGGAAGCGCGCGCGGAGGGAACCGTGACGTCACGCGGGTCGTCCCGCCGCTCGGATCAATATAGAGGGCGGGCGTGCTCGGCGGGGCGTCGTCGTCACCGGGCGCGACCCTGCACACGTCAGACCGGGGCCGGCCACGTAACAGCTGACGCGCCGGCGCCGCGCAGCTTGGCGCGCCCCACACGTCACACTGCCCGCCCCGCGGGCACAGAACATGCGAGCGTACAGACCTAGTCCCCCACCTTACCCCTACCTTCTCTCTTTACAGCAGGGCCGTGCCAACTATTCTACTAGTTGCGGGAGGGACAGGGGGAGGCCACAATAAAAAACTACTCTATTGCGATGTTATTTGACACTGTGGGTGCGATAGTCTACATATGATGGGCTGAGATTCATAGTGGTGTAAGTCTCCGTCAGTGGCGGATCTGGTGGGGGGGGGGGCAGACTGGGTTGTTTTCTTTTCAGTTCTTTTCTGCGAGGGATGATGATGAGAGTCTGCAAGAAGCAGAATTCCACCTTGGGCCACAAAGTCTTCAGGAAGCCTACCCACACTGACAGATATCTCCAAGCAGACTCTCATCATCATCCCTCGCAGAAAAGAACTGTCATATCTACACTAACCCACAGAGTTAAAACTATATGTGAAGAACAGCACCTGGAAGCAGAATTGAAACACCTCACTGCAGCTCTAGAAGCAAACGGTTACTCACGCCGTGAAATACAGCAGAGCATCCGAAGCCGACCCAGGAAATCCGAGAAACAAAAGCTGAAAAACATAGCAGTCCTGCCTTATGTGAAAGGCACAACCGAACGACTGGCTCGGCTTTTGAAGAAGCACGATATACATACCATCTCGAAACCTATCAACAAGCTAGAAGGCATTCTGGGATCGGCAAAAGATAAAACACCAGCCGAAGAACAGGCAGGAATATACAAAGTTCCTTGCTCATGTGGGAAAGTGTACATAGGGCAAACAGGCAGAAAAATCACAACAAGAATTAAAGAACACATCAGAGCATACAAATACGGAAAACCAGCAGTCAGCAATAGCAGAACACTCCATGGAAACGAAACACAGCATCGATTTTGACAGGTTCTCCACAATAACCAACATCAGTAATTATCGTCAGAGAACCATGAGAGAGGCAATAGAGATAGTAAAACACCCTAACAACATCAACAGGGAAGATGGATATCGGCTAAGCAAAACATGGTCACATTTATATGTGGATGATGCGAAATCAAGCTACCAGAGGGCAGTCACGACAGACTCACCAGGATTGGCCAGCCAACCCAGCCAACCAGGTGCGAGTCAGCATACGATTGGCCCAAGTACCCAGCCAATCAGAAGGTCCACCAGGAGAGAGCCAGGATTGGCTAATCACCTCGGCAAATCAGGTGCAATCAGGCCTGTGATTGGCCGACAGGCCCAGCCAACCAGGAAGCAGCCACCCAGACACCAGGGTATATAAGGACCTGCAACTCCGTCATCTGCCAGTACAGAACTATAGGCCAATCAGTCTTCTCAACACACTTTCTAAGGTTATAGAATATATTCTCTTAAGGCGAATAAATTCACACATTTCACAGCATAATATATTACAAGAGGAACAATTCGGCTTTAGACAAAAACACTCTACAACACACCAACTTGTCAGAGTCACTGAATATATAACACATGCCTTTAACTGTAAAGACTACGTAGTAGCAGTTTTCCTAGATATAGAGAAGGCCTTCGACAGAGTCTTTCACACTGGATTATTATATAAACTATACGAACTAAACTTGCCAGACTGTTATATCAAGATGATCAGAAGTTACTTAGACCATAGAACCTTTGCTGTCACATGTGAAGGGGCGACATCAAACACGAAAACAATATATGCAGGCGTACCACAAGGCAGTATTTTAGGCCCAGTCTTATTTAATTTATATATAAATGACCTCCCTAAACCTGAACACAGACTAGTACAATTTGGCTGCTATGCAGATGACACAGTAATATTTAGTCGCTCTCACAATCTCGAACTAGCAACTCAAAGACTCCAGCTAGCCCTAAATGCCTATCAAAATTATTACACAAAATGGAGGATCAAAATTAACGTAGGGAAAGGGAAGCCATTGTATTCACTCGTAGAATACTTCCCCAGCCAGCTGAGCGACCCGAACTAACTCTATTTAACCAACAAATACCTCACAAAGAAGTAGTGAAATACCTAGGCGTCCTAATGGACAGAAAGCTCACCTGGAAAGCGCATATTGACGCCAAATGCGCCAGTGCCCATGCCAGATTATCCGCCCTATATCCCATATTAAACCCACGAAGTGCTCTCACACGAAACAAGGCCGTATTGCTATACATGATGCTAATACGGCCAATAATGACATATGCTGCGCCCGCATGGGCATATGCAGCCAAAACTCACACTAGGCGCCTCCAAATTATTCAAAACAAATGCCTTAGGATAGCAGCCGATGCGCCTAGGTACTGCCCCACAGTAGACTTACATAGAGAACTGAAAATAGAGAAGCTAGAAGAGCACGTCGGCAAACAAACGCAGCAGTTCTATACTGACTGTGCAAACAGTAATAATGCCAGAATATCCAGCCTAGGTAATTATGACCCTGACGAAACACAAAAATATAAGCGGCCAAAGAGCATACTTGCTCATAGGCCACCATAAGCGCCCTAAACACCACACAATCCTCGTGATGGTTCCCAAAACACTCACGAAACTACATCATCAGCATGACACATGCTAAAGAAAACACCTGCTCTACTCCTAACCCTACTGGAGTAATAGCATTACACAGGTGGCAATCTGGTTGCCGATGCGAGGCCTAATTTCACTCAGTTGCCACCTATACATATCCATATATACATACATATACATGTACAAATACATAAATAATTGTATGCATGCATAACACTACAAAAACATCTGAAAAGCTG
>PNEQ01103747.1:7579-74890 GCA_003012365.1 Medauroidea extradentata | reverse complement strand
TTCATCATGTTTCGGATATGCTTTTAGTCACGTAGGCCACCCTCGAAGGGTTAAGACGCAGTTGGGACAGGTATCTATGACGTAGTTTAGGCGGATTTCCCACTATGAGCCACCCGGGCTTTGAGTCATCGGCCAGCCCTCAAGGTGTTACGAAACAGCCGCCGACCACTGGCCTCCAGGAACATGGCACGCAACAGTACGATAATATTTAGGACTCTATAACAATAGAATTTAAAAAATACTTACGTTTTGATTTAAAAATAATTTTAACATCCGTAAACCATTCGCGCAGAGTTTTTTGGAGATAAATATTATTTTAAAATCAAACGGGGAATTTTCTGAAATTCGGTTATTATATAATTCTAGATATTATCGTGCTTATAATTATAAAAAACTAGTGTTTTCCATTTTTATGGATTTTGTGGTTTCAATCCCTGGTATAAAATGTGGTCACTGCTAAGTGTCGCTTCACTTGGAACACATCAACACTTCGTCACTGGTCGCCTTCCATCAAGACGATCCGGGTTCGATCCCCGGTGGAGTTGGTCCTGGATATTTTTGAATGTGAAAGACGTGGCGGATGTTGTCGTTGCCCGGCGGATTTTCTCGGGGTTATCCCGTTTCCCTCATGTTTGCATTCCTTCGCTGCTCCGTCATCCCTCGTTTCATCTCTGTTTCTTCCAGGTTGGGGGTTGTAGATGGCCTTCTACCGCATACTGTAGTCAGGTTCATGGTTGAAACATTGCAAGGAGAGTGCTTGTATTGGCGTGTTACATTCTGAGTCTGTACGTTCATTCATTCATTGAATTAGTTATGACAGATAACACACTCTGACATCAGTTACCATCATTATATATATATATATATATATATATATATATATATATATATATATATATATATATATATATAATGAGTGACGTTTAAAAAACCCTGTAGCGAGATAACCGAAGCTGAGGCAAGAAATAGAAATTTTATATAAGACACTTGGGGTTGCAATAGTCGGGAAACGCCTTAAAATAGGCGACCAAACACTGAACATAAGGTATCACAGATGCTACACATCGCTGCATCTGTATCTGGCAGGCGTAGTGTACGTGTAACATCAAACCAATTAATAGTGTCCACTTAGCATTGTACCATCTGGCTCACGTGTGCTGCCTCACATTAGTGTCAACTAACACCTGGCTGATGTGCAGGAAACGTACACAAACACTCTGCAGAAGACACCAGATTGGACACAGTAAACTGTGCACGTCAGCAGTACACACGGGCCAGGAGGTACAGAACACTACACATGACAGTCACACATGCAGCAATATGTGGCATCTGTGATACCATGTGTTTAACGTGCGGTCATCAATTTTAAGGCGTTTCCCGACTATTGGAACCACAAGTGTCTTATATCAAATTTCTTGTCTCAGTGTCGGCTATCTCGCTACAGGATAATGTTTAAACGTCATTCATTAAAACCCTGTATGTGTGTGTGTGTATATATATATATATATATATATATATATATATATATATATATATATATATATATATATATATATTCATATACACACACGAACACACACATAAGATGGATATGTCGTACTCATTTCATGTAATGCAGAACAGAAATATTTATTTAGGTTAGTTCCTACCAGCGAGCGAGAACTTGAGCTAATTTGAAGATATGAGGTGGGTATGTAGCAACGACGGAATACACGGCTGTGGCAAACAGGAGAATCTAGGGAAACACAACTAATGTTCCCCACTTACGTATATCGGGAGATACGTCACTCATACGCGATGAGCAGTAATGGGATAATATTGTAACGGCCGAAGATCATGACACAGCTCGGCGGCATGAGCAATCACTCTAACATGAAACCATTTGAAACACAATGTTACGTCGTTGACCACTTTAAATTTTTCACATGTTTCAAAACCAAATATCGTATTCTACCTGAGATTAACAGTTTCCATAATCATATTCAACTGCTTTAGTGTTTTATACAAGGAATGGATGTAAATTAATTTACCGCTAATCAAATTACTAACTACTATACAGTATTCTCTTTTGCTTGGGAGGTAGTTGATGAAGTTGATAGCATTTTTATGAAAATAAGTTAGATTTTGCATGAATTTCTGAGATATTATATTTCATCACTGAAGAAATAATATATATTTGCAACGCAACTTAGCTCTTAACTCTTACTTATGCAACTATTTGTTGTAGTCGTTAGCATTTATCTTTTAGACCAAGCCAACTCTAGCATTATTTTGCTCTTCGAACATAACGTATAGGTTATGACATTCGTAAACCTAAATAATATGAGAGGCAGGACCAGAAAATCCTGTAAAATGTTCAATATTGAATTCTATTAAAATTTGGAATTTCAATGTATGCTACGTCCGAGAATATAATTTCCTTCTTCCACTCCTCGATCGTATTTTAATTTAGTAGCCCTGGGCAAGAATGAAGTGTTCTCTAGGGACTTATTAAAAGTTCCTTTAAATTCATTCCGCTTCTCCTTTTAATTGTTCTTCGGATTTGCTTCATTTGTATCGCCTCTGAGGATAACTCTAGTACCGCCAGAATTACGAAGGTTCTCGAAAAGTTATCAATTTCCTTCTTATTTATTGCTTCTTTCTGCCCCGTTAGATAACATCGTTTCCCAATCCTTCACAGCAATTATAATGTATATATTTGTTAGAAGAAGGTAAATAATGAAGCATGCATATTTAGTTACAAAACAATTTTCTTTTGCCTATAACGTGAACGTTGTGAAATAAACACATATGTCAGTGTTTTTCATTCAATTTTACGCCAAGAAAACGTATTCCGTTGTACGTAAGTAAAGGTTTTATGTACACAGTGCCTAGAAATATATGGATACTGAAGATATAAACACATACATTTAAGCAATATATTTTTCGTTGAGATATAAGTATGTAATCCTCGCTAAATACGAACGTTGTCCCGAAACTTCTGAAGTATGCCTGTGTCTCAACATATAGTATACTGTACTTATCATGAGTGGGAGTGCGAATGTATTCGTTATGAAGACAACAATCCACTTCGAATGTTGGTACTAAGTGTATTTTTATTGCAACAATCTGTTCTGTAAAAGTATTAAATTTTTATGAAGGAGCAAATCACTTTCTGCTTTCTAAAGAACAAACCCCTACTTATAGAAAACTTATTGTGGTATGATCAATAGAGATAGCACAGACAAATAAACCGGGGTGTTTGCCCTATATGTACAGAACAATAGTCCTTGCAACAATAATCTTCCCATGTGTATTAAGGCAATATTAATTTGCTTAACGTAAATAACCTTTCATAAAAAACATGACAGGCAATGCACATAAACGTTTTTATTACAAAAAGACGTGTTTGTGTGCACATGTATATACACATACACACATGATGATTCAGGACGGAATATGTTAATTTCGTGTTGTGGTAGCTCACAAAAACATGTCGAAAAAGTGTTCTCAATTCGTCCCTAAAGTGAAAATTGTGGGAGTAATGCTGTCTTGAAAGTAGACTTTCATATGACATTTTAATTAAAATTTAAAAAAAGACTACTTAATATTAAATAACAAACTCTCGTATAGTGTCTCAAAATGACTACTTCATTCTCAGTAATTTAGTTTGGTAATGTCATTGGCCCATCCTTGTTCAAATGGGGCACGACACTTTTCTTATGCTTCTAACTTCAGAATACAAACTGTAATTCACGTTGTACTACAGAATATTAAACTGGTGCAGAAGATTAATCAAAAAGGTCGTCTTGTCGAAAATTGCTAGAGTTAGCCGTTTTCCAGAAAATCTCTCTTTATATATAAAAGAACACTGAATGACTGACTGCCATATTAAACTGCGGCCCAAACCTCTGGACCTAGAATCGTGACATTTTTGTGTGGTTTCCCCTCAGGTCGTAGGCGAGCACTAAGAAGGGATTTTTCGAAATTCTACCTCTAAGGGGGTGAAAAGGGGTAACCTAGCAAACGTCGATAGAGCTTAAACCCGATGACTTATCATCGTAATTTTCATTTTGAAGGAAACACATAAAAATGCATATTAGCCAATTTAAGGATTTTTCTAAATTCTACAATTAAAGGAGTGAAAATACCTTTAATGTGTTTCCGATTAACTATCGATATCTACAGAATCCTTTGGGATAGAGAATTGGTATTCACTTTAAAATGTAGCTTATGTAATAACCGAAAAAGCGGTTTAAATGTTTTTGAAATTCGATCCACAAGCATTAAAAAGGGACAAAATAAGTTTTCATGAATCATATTTATGTAACTGGAACGCTATAGGCTAACGTCGTGATTTTAACATAAATGTAATACGTATACAAATTGTTAAGACATGGCTCCAAGACGTTTAGAATTTGGATAATTAAGGGGGTGGAGTACGTGAAATGTGTTTTCAATTATTCCTCCATACATATCGATCCAATAGAGACATCAAAGTGACCATTGCTCTAGATTGATGCTTATGTAACGATACAAATTATTATTGAAATATATTTTCGAAATTCGGCCCTAAAGATGTAAAAATTGTAAAATATTTTTTGATTCACAATTTATATATATATCGATGCCATCGATTTTTATATAGCGGCGTGATTTTTGTTTAAGATTGATGTTTAGTCAAATTGCTGAAAATTAATTTCAGGAATTTTCGGAATTCACCACCCAAGGAGACGAAAAAGAGTGAAAAGGGTGAAATGTGTTTTAAATTAATCGTCGATATATCTTGAACCCAACGGGCTACTGTGTTTTTCACGTCCAACAGACACCAGTTAAGTCTAAGAAGTGATACAAGGGTATTTCGAAATTCAGTCTGTTAGGAGGTCTTCGATTTACACCGAACCTCTCGAGATATTCAGTTTATTTTTACTTCAGAACGATGTTTACGTAATCGGTCGTAAATGAGATTTACGATTTTTCAAAATTCGAACTCTCAGCACTGCACAGGAGTGATATGTAATTTTTAATAAATGATCGATTTTGTTTCAACTGAAAATGCTACCGTCAAGATTTTCACTTCACTTGGACATTTGCATAAATATTTAAGATGGGAAATTAAGATTTTTCGAATTTCGACATCTTAAGGGGCGAAAAGGCATAAAATTTGTTTTTTGACAGCCAAAGATACTTACCATAACCAATAGAGATATTGAGGAGTTGTTTGCGTCAAATTGATGCTTATGTAAGTACCAAAAGAAAAATTATACCAAGCATTTGTATTTTATATGGTTAAGTTCATTATTGAGAAGAAAACTTAGTTTTTAAACTTTCAAGGCACACGGTCCGAAAAGCAATTACGACCAGCGAGAAATAAATCATCAAGGAGTTTCATTTTATAGTTCTACCGAGGCGTGTTGTTGTTTAACCTCAGTGAGCTCAAAAAATTAATATTTTATTTTTTAAATTAATTTTTTATGAATAACTTCGACGTTATGTGGCACAGTTTTTTGCAGCTCGGGAGGAATTAGTCTTAATATCACGTAAACTACGTATTTCATTCGAGCAACCTCTTACAATTGTCTGAAATTACCTCAAAACGTCAACATTGATGTGACTATAAATAAGGACCAGGCGAAGTAGCTGTTAGTGGCAGGGACAAACTTAAGACTGCTTTTCGCATGGACAGCTGTAGCTACTTATCCTTCTGCAGAGTTAGATCAACTAGCAGCTTTGTCATTCTAGCGCTTGATGACTCAACTACCTATCTGCTATACAAAGGTGTTTTTTTTTTTTTCAATTAAAGTAAATATTATCTGCTATGAGTAATACCCGAGAGCAAAACCGCGGGTGAATTGCTAGTCGTATATAAAATTAATGTATTTTTGTAACGCCTGAAACATATGCAAGGCATCGCGAATTTCTTGCAAGACGTGTATAGACTTAATAGGCTTGTTGTAATAATATTGATCTTTGAAAGAACTGTGCAATGGCAGTGCATGACTGGATTTATTTGCTTGGACATACTCCATTGCGAAATAAATGACTGTCAAAAGAAAACTAACGATAAGAAAAGAAAACATAAATAAGCGGATTATGCTTTAGTCATCAGGCAACATACACAACATGAAATTCCAAAACTGGAACCTTGTCAGATAGAACAAGGAACAAAATAGAAAATAAATAAAAAACAAAAATATAAAAAGAAATCTAAGTTGACATGCGACACAACGATGAGACGAAACAAAAATAGAAACAGAAATACAGCAAACGACACAATGATAAGACGAAACAAAACACAAAGATGTCGGACACAAACAGAAAAAACAACAAACGACAAAATGATGAGACGAAACAAAACACAGTAGTTTTCCAAACAGTCAGTATTAACGACGTTTCGGGAACTGGAATCTGTTCCCGTCATCAGGTAGACACACGGGGTTCGACATTATTGTTATATATGTATAAATATGTATGTATATATATATATATATAAACACACACACATTTCACAATTCTTCAATGTGGTTTCAGTTTTTGTAGGAAGTACCCGACCGACGTTACCTGGAATGTTAAGGCATTTGGGCTGGAGTAAGCTACTAAAGCACCGTAGTCTTCGTTTGTCGTTAGAAAATGTCCTATATTCTGGAGTTCGTATTAAAAAATAAATACAAATATTTGAGCAAATGTGTTACTAATTATTGCCTCGGCATAAAACATTGTAACGTATGCATAGAACTATTTGAGAAAATTTTACTTCATAATACTCAGTAATAAAATAAATGTATACATTTTTCCTCAACTTTGGAAAATCGCATTTTATTTGGAAATATTAAATAATAATACCCTGGTTTTGATAACGCAGTAAATACTTAGTGCATCAAACCATAAAGTTTGTTTGATTTAATATATTTGCTACTTTTCACTGTGGACAAGGACAAATAAATAGAGTGAATAATAGGCCTAAGGAATACATTAATTCAGATAACTAAAAAATCCCATTGTTATAATATATGTTTTTAGTCGTATGCTCGTTACATGTTAATTTGAACAATTTCCAAGCATCATGTATTTAGAACAAAATAATCCAACTTTGGAAACTTTTTGTTGGCAGACATTATGATCACCTTACATTAATAGAAATTGCATTTTCGTTTCATTATCACAGAAAACAAAACATCTTTATTAAAATGTTAAAAAAAGTTGTCTTCTCTTTATTTTCTCTGCCACGGTTATAATTTTATTCCGCCTGCCATTAGGAAAGAATGAATTCTCTAGTAATCCACGTTCTTTCGAGAGAGACCCTACTTAAAGAAATTAAAATAAAACACCGGTGTCTATATTTTACGAACTCGCAGCGAAGAGAGGACAAATATTTCAGGACCTCGTTGAATGGGCTCACGTCAAAAGAATGTCTCTCCCCCTCTCCCTCTGCCCACGGGCTTAATTTCACTGAAGCACTGGGACATCGGGGGCAAATAAAATATAATCCCCTTTTGCCATCTGAGGTCGTGCAAGTTTTATGGATCTTCGCCCTCCCTCGGCCGCTTAACCCCTGGAAGCTGGCGTGGGACAAAAGATGTGGAGGGGTTGGGAAGAGGGTGTGAGGGCCGGGAGGCACAAGCTAAGGAGCTTAGCTCTCTGGGATGTGTGTGTCCTTGACTGGCCATGCTCGAGTCCTCCAGTATAAAATGCCGCTCTCTTCCCTGGTCGAGTCTGCGGCAAGGGGTTGAAACTCGGCCGATGTCTTCCCGCGGGTGATTATCCCCCCTCCCCGCACCCACGTCTTACTCCTACGACACTTTTTTTTCTGTCGCTCTCCCCCGTTTGACCAACCCACCCCCTCACAAATCAATACTTTCAGGATTTCCCGCGTCCGCGCCTTCCGTCTTCCGGCCCGAAGACAGTTTTGTCTTTCCTCTCGCAAGTCGGACTTCTGCTCGGGTGATAATGAACCCAGTGAGTGTAGATTGTCGGTTGGAACTACGGAGCGGGTTAACTGTTACAACTACCCTGATATTCCGGACTTAGAGGCCGAACACAAGGCATCATTTCTTTGGGCCAGTTGAAACACTCTACATTCTTACCTGAGGAAGTATACACTCTAAAAATAGTTTGTAAATTTGCCACACGTGCGTATAGAAGCGATAAGAAAGTAGGTATGGTAGTATTGTTTCCCAGACATCCATGTTAGCACTCCTAAACTTTTATAGAACAGTCAAATGCATAATAAAGTTACCGTACTTGTATTGTAACAAGTGTAACAGTTTGCATATTTACAAGGCGGAAGTATGGTAACTGTCCCATACTGCGTCTAGGTTAATTATTTCGTAAACATTTTAGGAAGTTTATTTACAGTAATTTTTTAATACCTTAACTCAGTTAAAAGTCATTCATTGCGTACAACTCCTGAAGATAACATGTGTTGACAATATGTGTAAAAATGGTTGCATAAGAATAGGCGCACGACGTATGTCCTTTGAAAGCTGTAAAGCTCGCAACGTAATGGTCAGTAACTTTGATCCGCATTTTAATATTTAAAAACCATATTACGGATTTTAGTGTAAAGTGTTTTTGTATTACAATGATTCACAGTGCTGGGCGTTTAGTTACTTATCTTGTGTTGTTTCTATATATATATATATATATATATATATATATATATATATATATACACACACACATACGTAGAAACAGTCTATGGACACTTACATAGAATGAACAACAACAGACTCACAACGAGGATTTTTTATGTTGTAAACTGCTCAATAAAATAAATCGGCTTCAAGAAATAGAAAAATATTTAAATCAAGCAAGTATAAACCGGGAAATAATACAAGAATTAATGAATCTAAAAAAAATAATGAACACGAAATTCGAAGTAGAAGAAAGGAAGAAAACAGGGAATATATGGACAGAACAAATAAAACAGGAACATAGTCAAAGAACGAAGAGATTTTGTGAAGAGAAAAAGAACACAAGATAAAATAGAATGTAGTTATAATGTTTAAGTTCAAACACTGTTTTAAGGGCAAAAATGTGTTATAATAATAATATATTTGTGTGTATGTGTTTGATTATTTTTTTCTAAACGTTTCAAGATACGCCTTTTTATCATCTGTGTTTTGTTTACGTATTTGATATTTGTCTAATGGCGTTATAAACAAATTTCCAAAGTAGTTTGAATGTAAATTATTGTAGCGGTAGAACTTATGATATCTCAAGTGCTCCTGACATTTAATACGCTGAAACGACTTGGGGAGCAGTAGTTGCGAACTAAATAAATCTCGGACTTACGCCAGGCCAGAGAGAGGGAGACAGAGCACAGGATGAATCAGCAACAAACATATGCTGGATCGCTATGTTAGAAGCAGAATGATCTGAGAACGTCCCGGCTGCAATCGCCGTCCGAGCTTTTCATTCTTTTAAGTCACCGGACATTTCAAGATAATATTTAACTGAATTCGGAAGTTATTTTGAAGTCGATCTTGAAGATCCCAAGATAAGAAGCAGTCATGTGAAATTATTTCTGTCAACTGGTACTCAAAGAGTGATGTTAGCATTTGGTACGTTATATTCCGGCGAGAGGCTGTAATTTTGGATACAAAAGTACGCTTATAATATTGTTTTGGTATTTACGAGAATTAACGATTGTATTGGCCAATCTAAAGTCACTTTTAAGGCTTTCAGTTATATCAGTTAAAATATATATTTAGGTTTGCGAGATTGTTGGAGATTCAGGGGAAAATGCAACAATTGTAAGTGCTTCTAATATGATAACATGAAGCTATTTATTTTTCTTGGAGCTGGGCGTATTTTTTTTACAGTGGCTTAGTTCTACCACATTTTAAGAGGGCGTGGTACATAATTGAACGCTAAAAGCATTAATCTATAACTGTAGGTTTCTTGAAGCCAATTTGCGAAAATTAAACAATAGCAATCCTAGACAATAGTTTTAGCCAACGTTTTAAACACAATTGTTTCAGTGTTATGAACTTCTGAGGCACAATCCCTGACGCCGGAATCTCGTGCAAGAGATCACGCGTAAGGAATTAGTATTTCTGGATAAATATTTACTCATAAAGTTGACAAATACCATTATCTAGGATCAACTGAGTATTTTATCCATATTGGCTTCGAAAAAAGCGTCGAAATCAATTTATGATTTCAGCGTTTATTTGTCTACCACGCACTCTCACTCAAGTCTGTTTTTCCTTTTCATTTATTTCACTTCAACTTTCTCGCAACAGTCCTCTGTTGTTGATGCTTCCCGCGTATTATATGCTACATCAAGATGTTCATCTGTCTCTTGTTATTCCAGCCAAATTTTGTCATAGGTTTTTTGAGTAGTTCTTAATATATTTTTTTTCCGGCGTAATACGAAAGTTATTTTTTTTCAACCTCCGTTTGGCTGTAATAAAAAACGGGAATGAATGAGGAAATTATTTTAATGTCAAAAGAAACGTACATCTTTACACAGTTGTTCCACATTATCACCGTGCATATTGAGGCATTTGTCGTACCGATGCACCAGCTTGCCGATATCCTCTGCAAAGAATGATGCCTCCTGCCTGTTCAGCCACGTTTTAACATTGTCCTGTAGTTCATCATGGGTTTTGAAGCGTCGTCCTCCAAGCCATTTAGTCCCGTTTTGTTATTACAGCCGATCATAACCCTCGTATTTCAAATGACGAATTGCTTGTGAGCGATCAGCCTTTTCTTACACTCTTGTCTACCTTCATATATTGTTGGTGATTCTGACTGAAATACTCTTACACAAATACTTTGCTAAATAATAATAAATAGTTATTAACTATGATAATAATAACAATAGTTGATTAACACAATGGTGGATAAAAATGTATTTTTGTGTATTTTCGAGAATTAAATTCATGGAAAGCTTTTGAACTCGCTAAACTGAGAGTTTGAGACAATTTGTAATTATAAATTTACTTTTCATCGAAAATTTTCACTTTTGCATCATCGAAGACTTGAAAGTGTATCATACTTGAGTGTGAAGAATGGAAGATGGTCGCAAAGTAACACTAGCCCCCGCTTCTACAATAGTATAATGAAATAAATCGGTGCGCGGAGCTTGTGAAACTAAAAGAAAATACCACGAAAAGGCCTCAAAAATTTTTTGTTTGATAAACTGAATATTATTTTCTAAATTTAGTTATATTATTTTGTTTCGATGAATACCATAGGAATGAGAAAGTGTGAAGTGTGGAATAGAATAAAGTTAAATTAATATTTTTACAATTCCATGACCGTGTAGTTCGGGAGGTTCTGAGTTCGAATTCTGTGAATAAGCCTGTGAAAACGTAGCATTCTGGTACCTAAGGTCTACAAGGCTGATGGAATCAGTAACATTTTTATGAGCGAAGTGAAGAGATAACGACTGTAATACTGAATCGTCGATGAAATCTAAACTACTTATCATAATTCGATGGGAATATTTTGCCGAATACATATTCTATTAGCGGACGTTTATTTGTGTAGCAACTGGGTGGTAGCTTATATGCTTTGTTTTTAGTAAAAAATTAAAAACTGTATTTAGAAAGATAAGGGATTGAAACCACAAAATCCATAAAAATGGAAAACAGTAAGTATTATAAAATTTTGTACGATAATTTCCAGGACTCTTTAATAGCCGAATTTAAAAAACATTCACCTTTTGATTTTAAAATAATTTTACTCTCCTAAAAGTTCTATGCGAGTGGTTTACGGATGTTAAAATTATTTAAAAATCATTAACGCTAACATTTTTGAATTTCGATTGTATAAAGGGTCCTATATATTATAAAAATTACTGTGTTTCATGTTTATGGATTTTGTGCTTTCAATCCCTTATCTAAATACCGTTTTAAATTTTTTACCCGAAAGCAAAGCTTACTACCGCCCAGTGCTATACAAGTAAACGTCCGCTAATATAATGTCTACTTGGCAAAAATCCCATCGAATTTATATAGTGCCAAAGACTTACATGTTAAGAGGCATGGAAAGGTGAGGGTGACATGATGTTAGTATGGAGCAGCGCCGGAATAAAAGAGCGGGGAAAACTGTTGACGAAGTCGTTCGAAGGAGTAGAAACGGACTATACAGTCTACAAATTTCTATAAATGTAGGACACAGTCCATAGCCCTGTGAGCTTCCTGAAGAACAAAATCCCACCTATTATAACCTAACATCTCACGATATTAATTTCCCGGTGGGATATCAGTAACTTAACTGTGAATCCACCCAAAACACCCAAATAGTCATTCTACAAGTGAAGGTTAACAAAATGTAATTGATACTGCAGTCCTCACTAGTATAATTCGAGGTAAATAAGTTTTATACCAGTATTCCACTTGTACTATTCCATTACACTTTCACATTTAAGAGACTATTTTTTTCTTTTCAAGGCCTGTTTTGCTATGACTATACAATAAAGCCCATGGGTAGTCGCTTATCGCATTGGTTGCTCCAGAGTAAGTTCAACTAGTACCTTGGCTATCATAATACTTAATCGCTGAATCACTAACCATGTGTACAAAGGTGTAGTTTAATAAATTTGCTGCTGCGAGTATTACACGTGAGCAAAGCCGCGAGCAGACTGCTAGTATAAAACAAGATAATATGGAAACAATCACATTTGTACTTGAGCTTGCCGAGCAGAAGCGTACGCCAGGGATAAAGGGGCGCGGTGGCTCAGGGGGGCAACTAAATCATCACAATTTTTTTCGAAACTTAAGAAGTTTTAAATGAAATGTGCTTCTAAAAGTACCGAACAAAATTGTTCACCCAAGGAAATCATATCTTTACCTTCTGCCTGATGTACAGTCTTTATTCGGGTTGATAAAGTGCTTGAAAAGCACCATTTTGTACCTAAGAATCAAAATATTCCCGGGCGAGCGCCCTCGCTTTTAACTCGGGGTGTCAGCAATATAACTAAAATGAAAACTTTATCACAATTCTGGTTAGGAGGAATAAGTTGCAGCCACTGTTTAGGGGATAAGTATTCCTGCAGCAACTGTAACAGAGGAGGTGAGTAACACAACTCTCCTTTTCCAATATATATAGTTTTCGAGAAATGAAGAAAAACGTACTGAAAGAGTGTTTAATACAAAAGCTGTAAAACAAATGTGTCTGGTCATTGATAAAAGCGTATACAAAGTTATTCTACAAAGAAGTACATATTTTTCTGTTAGATATTTAGTTATTAACGAAAATGTGTTGGAGAAGGAGAGTTTTGTTGCCAACTGTATGTAATAGGCAGTTGTGTTTCCAAAGTAGAAAAGGACAGTCCTGTAAATATAACATTGGCGTATGCAGAGCAATTGTCACTATTTATTATTTAACGATAACCTGTAGGGATTGGTACAGAACGAACTAACAGTAATCTGTCAAGGTTAGACATTTAGTAACAGTAAGGAAGGCTATATGAACCTTTATGAAATCAGAAAAGTTCACACAAATGTAGTTTTAAACTACAAAGTCCTCCAGGTCTTCAACATATTCCTGGTTGTGTGTCTCATTTTGTTTCAGGTTCATTTTCATCAGTATTGGTGTTGTCGAATAACTGTTTGTGGAATGCAAGCTCCGAACGTTCTCGCCAATCAGTTCCATAATGTTTGCCTAACAGGTTGTTGACATCCGCAAGCTCAGCATGTTTCAGTGGTACTTTGTTTTCCAACACAGCGGGATTGATTGAAGACAAACTTCCTCATTGTCGTGGGTACTCCAGTCTCTGTCCTGTAATGCAGTTCACCTTGCAATAGCACTTTTCTTTTTTTGCAAATAATAATATTTTATTCTATTAGATAATGGACAGTTTTGATTCCTAAGAGATAAATAATGTCATTACCTATGCTGGAAAAGGATAGTTATTGTGCAAATATTTGCATATGAAAAAGGACAGTTTTATTGCAACTATGTTGCTTGAAAAGGGCAGTTTTGTTCCCAACGTTACTTTTGTCATGGCAATTGAGAGTGGGAAAAGGTACTTCTGTTGCATGCATTCTTCACAGTCCATTCAGATGTAAAATCTTAACAATACTACACTGCCAACTCAATTTTTAATATTTGTGGAGAAGGAGAGATTTTTGTTACTTACCTCCTCAACTTTGACTTGGAGCAACAAATTAGTACATATTTCATTTTAAATTAAATTTATTTTTATTAAAATTTTTCAAATCTAAAATTGTTTCTACTATGTATACATTTTAATGGTTACTGTGTATGATTATATTGCGTCTTCCTCGCAAGGCGTGTAACCGAAGTAATGTGCATGTTGCAACTGAGAAAGATTTATCATCGAATATTCAGTTTTCAACGTCTTCTTATATTTTTATATTTGTATCAGATATATGTTTTCTTATTTAAGACATAAATTGTGACTAACTCTTCCTCTTCGAAAATGTTTGTATCTCTCATAGTTTTCGCGTAATGAGTCGTAAACGTCAAAATTTGTACTTTATGGTTTTATGTATGCCACTAAAACCAACTGACTTACCAAACCGAAAAAATTCACAGTATATTACAATGTTGTAGTCTATGATTTGACATGTATAAAAACCAAAATTAATAATTTTTTGTTTTCATATGTGTCATTTCATAGCCTACAACATTGTTATACACTGTGAATTTTTTCGGTTTGGTAAGTCAGTTGGTTTTAGTGGCGTACATAAAACCGCAAAGTACAAATTTTGACGTTTACGACTCATTACGCGAAAACTATGAGAGATACAACAATTTTCGAAGAGGAAGATTTAGTCACAATTTATGTCTAAAATAAGAATAAAATATCTGGTACAAGTATAAAAACAAAAGACATTGAATGAGGTGAACCGCGCCCTTAAGTCTGTTACACGCCTTGCAAGGAAGACGCAGTGCCTGCATATGTTTCAGGCGTTACAAAAATACATTAAATTTACATTCGATTTTCTCGAAAATGGCTATCTCTAGCAATTTTCAAAAATACTTTCTTTTCGTTAATTTTCAGCAGCTGTTTAATACTCTATAGCAGAACATTAATTACAGTGAAGTGTTCCGAAGTTAGAAGCAGAAGATAAGTGTTCCCCATTTAACCATTGATGGGGCAATTACATTGCAAAACAAAATCATCGAGAATGAAGAACAGTCATTTATAATACACTGTGCAAAGTTTCGTTATTTAATATTAAGTAGTTTTTCAAATTTTAATGAAAATGAACTTTGTAAGTAAAATACATTACTCCCACAATTTTCACTTTAGGGACAAATTGAAAACACATATTTGACACGGTTTATTGTGAGCTATCATCATACTAAATAAACATACTACATCCCGACTCATCCTGTCTATATATATATATATATATATATATATATATATATATATATATATATATATATGTGTGTGTGTGTGTGTGTGTGTATTATATATATGTGTGTGTGTGTGTTTGTGTGTATGTTTCAATGCAACATATCTGAGTATAACTAGAAGTTCAGTTATACAAATCATTGAAGATGATATTAAGAGGCAGTTCCATTGTTTCAGGCGTAGGTATGCAACCCGCATTAACCCCATATAAATCAAGGCTAATTTTATCTTCGCTGTGGCAACAAGAGTATTACCCTTATCAATATTATATTCGCTCTTTAACAAAAATAAAATCGTTCTTACTTTCGCTGCGTTCTGCAAAATCATATATAACAAACGGTTACATTACCAACGTGATAGAAAATAAAGTTTTGTAAAATTTGTACTCAACCATTGCTTATACTCGACTTCGGCGAACGCCGCGAGTATAGGAACGACATTGTCTCTTATAAAACGCGAAAATAATATTGATAAATATAATACTCTTATTGTTATAACGAGAATAAAATTAGCCTTGATTTATATGTGGTTAATGCGGGCTGCGTACATGCGCCTGAAACACTGTAACGGCCTCTTAAGCATACGGTTTAGCCCACCCTCCCAAAATTAAACAAATTGCCTACGGCCCTATTCCACGGGCGGAGTTGGGTCATGCCAAGGTATGTCGCGGTGTGTTTGTATGAGCGCGCGATACATCACCCTTGTGATGATCAGTAGCTATAGCCTATTTCCCTTGGAAGCCATCGACAGCAAATTGAATGTCTGTGGATTCAGGTCAGAAGATACTGCCCTTTGACTCCTTTCCTCGCAGCCCTCCGAGCCCTTCTTTGGCCCAAACCAACATCCAGCCTACCTCCCTATACTACCCTCCCCTTCTCTTCTTGTTCCACCCTCTTCAACTAACTGCTCGCTTTGACTTGCCGGGGATCACCCCGCCAATCCATTTCACTTTGTTCCATTTGTAACTCCATTACGTGGGGAGCCATCCTCCAGCTCACCTCCCTTCTTTCCATTCTCCTCCGCGCACACACGTATTTCCCTCGTCCAAGCCGCGTACCATCTTCGCTCAATCCAAAAATCATCTTGGTGTCTCATCTCGGTGGAGCCCTTTGCGTCGCGGGGATCCTTTCAACCTGCCTCGCCTCTCCTGGGGACAATGTTCCTTGGTTTATTTACCTCCTGCTGCTTCTGTCCAGTGTGCGAGCCAGCTAGAGAGAACTGCGCGTGCAGACACTGCACGTGCCTAACAAGCTATTTACTACAGAGCAGGGCGTTTCGCAGGTTCTACAACCTACCAACACAGTCCTGTGCAAAGAGGTAGGAGTATACAGAAGATACATGTTGGGATTTCCTTGAAGTCGACGCTTTATGCCAGTTTTGCGCGAACAATGTGTTATTGTAGCCCAACACAAACTACTCTCGGAAATCGGTTACGGAAACGTGTTAAGTATAGTCTACTCGGTAGTATCGGTCACGTGATAAGTTCTGTCTAGTCAGATATTCATATAGTTTTTTCAACCTCGCCAAAATTAGAGTAGTAGTGCGTGCAGCAAAATTTGTCGCAGATCGATCTGTGTATAAGACCAGGTTAGAACAGTGCAGAATATCCTTCTATACTAAAATAATATACGTACAAGGCATTACAATTGTGCACTAGAAATATCTACTCTACCGAGAAGATCGAGTAACATTTTTGTAAGCGCCTATTAAGGTACTGATACTGTCGAACAGTTTCAATGAAAACGGTTATATAGGTTGCATTAGTGAAAAAAGAGAGAACAGGTAAGGAAAAGAAATCTGCTAGCGTTACGTGGGTAAAGAGGCCATGTTTAATATTTGCATAGTGTGAATTATGTGGTTAAACAATAGTTTATGTATATAAACCTAGCGAACTAACCCGAAAATACGGCCATATATATTGTTTATTTACGCATATGCACGTTATTGATGATAAACAACTGCTTGGTGATATGAACACATTTCCACACATGATGTTAAATAAATGGCAAAAACTAGCATAAATGTATCAAAAACTGTTAGCTCAAAACTGGTTTCCATGCACAAACAGTAGGCGATGTCAGTACTCACAGAAACGTGTTTCAAAACGCAGTCATGTTATTTAGTTCACATTTTATTTCGAAATGTTGTTCTTCAATCAATCTAGAGTGAGACATTTGTCATTCGATAGATTATTTTTATATTATTGCACTTTGAATTTCGTGTAAAATACATTGGCTCTTATGGCGGAAACATGTTTATGAGCTACATTTAACACTTGTATAATCCTTAGTACAACAAGGACACAAATACACTGACTTCCAAGTGTTTGCCTACGTGGCATACGGCATAGCCACCCCGTGGTCCTGTATAATATGTGATCGGCTATTTGTACATAGTCTGCTGCTCCAGTGAACGGCCAGTTACACATGTGACAAGGTGGCGCGGCAGTCAGTGAGTGTTTTCATGCAGGTCTGCTATTGGTTCACAGTCGCCCAGGAAGAATTTACCTAATCACGAAACTAATTAACGAGTACAGGAATTTGAAATCTAACGTCTTCTGAAATGAATTTGCAAAATTTCCGGATTTCTGGGTCTGTTACTCTTTACCATTACATCACATAACAACATCAGAGGCAATGCTTGGTGAATGTTCAACTCAACGTAAAAGCCATTTTTTTTAGAATGACTCATTTTCCTTATAACACGAATTATATTAAGAAAAAAAGTGGTTTGCAAATGTTTATGGTCCTCAGCTATGTTTTCCATTTTCAACTGTATAAATGCGGATAGTAAAAAAAATTTCGAGGTAAAGTAGCTATGTCTGCGTATTTATTCCAACACAAAAATCTAAAACATTGAATTTTTTGAAACTATTTAAAAATTTATCACATCAAAAATAAATATCCAAGTACAATAATTTAAATATTTAATTATATTTTATTCACAGACAAACAGTTAAAAATTAGAAAAAAAAAGAACACAGATTGCAACAATCGTTCAAAACTAGGAACTTATTGTTTGATGTTTGCTAATGGTTTTAAATAATTTATGCATACTTTATACCTAGACCCACTAGGGTTGTATAGTTCCAACATTCCTCTGTCTTCTAGGCTGACACCTCCAGTTGTGTGTGCAGATAGTAGGGCAGAGCGCTGTGGAGACAGTCTTAGAACTGGGTTTACGATTAACGCAACAGTATCAGCACGCCACGTGATTAAAATATGATTATATGGTTATAGTCATTGTCATGTGTTGGTACTATGTGTTCTTGGTTACACTCTTAACTCAAGAGATGATGAGGTTTGTCTCTTAAGTGCTGGTCAAACAGCTTATAAGGAAACAGATGTTGTGAGTTGATTTGGTGGTCTAATGAGAATAACTTACATTTACACATTTAATACGGTGAACTCATGACCAACAGTTTACTAAACGAAACTACCTTAATTTTTGTGTATTTTAAAAACTAATCGTAATTATTTTTGAGTTATTGAAAGATATTATGAACGTCTCCTGTGCAATTTATTGGCAGTTTATAATTCTAGTTGTTTACGAATAATCACATGGTTAATCCTGATAGAATAAAATATCATCTCATGTCCTATAAAACTTAATCCAAATGAACATAACTTTCGTAAAAAAATGGTAATAATCTTTCAAATTCAATCATAAACGTTTTCGTTACATAACTCTGTGTCTATAGGTCATAAGAACAAGTCTTATGTTGTACGTATTCTGATCTTAAACTAGACTTTTACTAAATTATGACCGGGTCAGCAGTCATCTTAAGTTATCGTTATTATTCGAAGTGTATCTTCAACAATTTGATTAAACAAGGGACAGTATATTTTATGAAAGGAACAAAGGGCTAAGCAGACACAACAATCAAACCTGATTGTTCACCATATAACATAATGTTTGCTCTAAAACTAACTTTTGCGTAGGAGACTTGCAGGTTGCACAGAACTGTTCTGACGTTATCTGACTTAACTTTCTACGATGGAAAGTCAAGCTAATTCGTGCAATAAACTTTTTAGCTTTTCATGTATACATACAATTTTGACTGTTACCAAATCGGGAGCATAAATTAATATAAAATGCATGAATACTTTGTTTTTCATATTAGTTTAATTCATTCACACAATCACATGCGACGTCATATTAAACATGCAATAAGATCACTGCAACATGCATTACTGCTAAATGTTAAAATTTTCAAAATATATTACTGTTTTATAAAACTAAAGGCGTTTGTTTCGCACCGAATACCTGAAAGACGTTATCATCTCGTGGTATTTCAAACGGCGAACCTATATTTAGTTGGTAGAATGCCTGTAGTAACATTCGTACTCTCCTAACCATGTTATACGAAATCTGATACTGAATAATTTATAACAATACATTTTAAAACTTGTCGTTTTGTGGCCAATGCAAAGAGTTCCAAAATGACATCCGCGCTACACTCGATGTTCAGAAAACGGTTTTCCAGGTCACAAATATGTTTCAGTGTACTAAGATCGAAACCCAGAATGTACACGTTAGAATACTGGTAAAATACCCTCGTGAGCTGACAGCACACTTTATGCGTCATATTTTACTTGACAGACATTCGAGTCTCATCAGATGCAGCCAAGTTCAGGTCCAGTACAGATCGAACAACTACATTAGCATACTCATCGACTGGCAGCTGCAGGAAGCACAGCGTTTCAAGTGCAACCATAAAACTTAATGGACAGCGTGGTTTTAATGCGCTCTAAGAAATGTTGGAGAATTTGACTGGCTGTTCTAAAGCAATCCATTAGAACATCAGCCTATACCAAAACAGTTTACTCTTGCACACGATACTAAATTATCGTGTTCTACCGTAAAACTGAAAAACCAGATGGATAAGTTTCACGTACTGGGACGGCGGAAACAGGGAAGGACTATATATATAAACAAAGCAGTGGAAAACCTTAATTGAGAACATAAATCATTTTTTAAAATCAGCATTACACAATGTCTGAAATTTTGTCATTCTTTTCAAGGACGTATTTCTAACATAATTTTTAAGAGAAAATAAATGTATTTTTCTTTAAAGGAACAATCATCTTGACGCTAGAAACCAAATTATTGTACAAAATGGCTTAGATGTGACAAAATTTTTCTATTCTGATTTTTAAAGCTGGTATAATAACGAAATAAATAATAATTTTGACTCACTTTTTACGTTGTAAACACAAGTGTCATAAGAAAACAATATAACATGGTATCAAATGTATTTTAAATATGGTACACAGAGAAAATCGTTGGAATTTTGACATAATTGCGTTCGCAAAATGCTAATTAATGATAGAATATTAAACCTTATGTAGAGCAATATTAGGAAATAGATGTTATCGTCTTCAGAATATATTAGTTATTCCAACTGTAATCTCTCACGTCGCAGTAAAATAAATAAAATTCCTGCATCACCTAATATGTCCCAAAAATGCGATTCTGAGAAATTAATTGGTCGGAAAATGTTATAATAGTTAATCATACGCGTTAAATTACATTATTTTTCAACATTTCTAAGATGTACATAAACGATTTTAACCGTTAGAGTTAATTTGCATCCATTTTGACGAAAGTATGCTTATAAGTTAATGTGGTAACTTATTTTTACATATTATGTTAGAAATCCAGAGATTTTCAAAAAATTCACTTCGTAATGAGGTACGTATAAAATCTTCGGATAATTCTTAAAACGCAGTTATAATTTGCGACACTCTATTGAAAAGTTTTGCTACACTTTTAAGATACTAAAAACAATTTAAATGGAAAGTTATTCGTTTTGTATGAAGTATTTGATTTCTTTAGAAAATTCATGTATCAAAATTAACCAAATGCTTACTGAGTATGAAATATTACATTAACTTATCTAAGCCAAAATTTACACGTCAGTACAAGTATAAAACATAAAATCAAAATTTCAGCATAACACTTAGCAAAATATTGTCTGAACAATACATGCAGAAAGTATGCACAGAGTAGAGTTAACTCTGGTCAGTAATTAGAACACAGTAAACGGCGAACTTCAAGGTCAAGTCGTGTCTTCAGGCTCCTCAGAAGGGTAAAAACATTTCACACCTGATAAACCTGGTTGAAAATATGAGTGACCGATAGAACCCGGATGTTGAAAACTGAGTGATCGATTCAACCAGGTTGTTGAGAACAGAGTGACCTATATAACCTGATTGCTGAGAACTGCGAAATAAAACACTCATTCTAACATTGAAGAGGTTCGTCAAATTTAACACTGCGGACGCACACATGTTTGGGGACACTGTATTTTACACATTGTTTCGGAAACATCAATAACCAAGCAGTTTAATTTTAGCCGATTTACTTAAGGAGGGGTGACACAAATCAAACACCTGGGATATTGAAACGCTGTCAAATAAATCGAACACTGAGAACTTGTTTCACTTCAATTTTCTGCTTTTGCAAAGTATCTCAGGAAACAAGTTTACTGGATTTAAAAGAAACAAATACTGGAAACTCTCCAGAAATCATGATTGCACATTAACTCATACATTTAGTACGGAAAGTGTACCAATTATAAGCATACATTATATTAACACACACAAAGAAAAATGTTTTGTACAGTAACAAATACTAGCATAAAACAAATGAACATGCACACAGGTAATATCAATTACAGGCACAAACCAAATGAACACATACACAGATAAGGTATCAATTATAGGCATTTACCGTACGAATATATACGCAAAGAGGTAGGTCTCAATTACAAGCGTAAATCATACGAACCCATCAACATAGAAAAAAAGTATCAATTACAAGCATAAACCATACGAATACATACTTAGAGAAGAAAGTATGAATTACAAGCATAAACCATACGAATACATACTTAGAGAAGAAAGTATCAATTACAAGCATAAACCATACGAACACATACTTAGAGAAGAAAGTATCAATTACAAATATCCATGTCGCCAGCCCCCCCCCCAGCCCCTTCAATCGGGGCCACAGTAGACAACTAATTTTGTCCTTTTAACATGAACTACAGAAAATGCGACAAATTACTACAAAAACTAAAAAATTTACAAAACTATTTTAAATAACACAATATTCCAAAAAATATTTACAACTTAAAAATCCTAAATTGAATTTTTAAAGCTTTAAATTTGCTACTCCAGGGACCTGCTTAACATGGTGTGATACGTAGGAAATAGTGAACAGAGGGCTAGTAGTATGAGTTCTGGAGAAGACCAGAGATGAAGCTGATATAAACATGTTTTTATGAGTCAATGTAAAATGATACATTCCTAGGAAATCATTTGTATATAACTTTTGAGTTAACATTCTGTCATTGTGACGTGTTCCTAGAGAAGTATTTCACACTAAAACTTTTGTAATTTGAATATGAACAGAAGAAATAACAGGCATTTTACTGTGAACATTGGTTTTAATTATTTCATTATAATTGTAATGGCGTAAGTTCACTACGACCATGTGCACTACAGACCGGGCGGCCATCTTGCCACAGTTTAATTAATCTCTTAAGCCCGTGGCGGTGCCGTGGCGAGCCAGAAAGAACATTGTACAAGTGGCGTGTGTTTATATCACGTGGTCACCCCCTCCTCCTCACCCGAGCAAACGTCGGCTAATTGAAAGTAAACATAGGTACTCATGTACCGCTTCTATCCTTGCCTCGTGGGGCACTTTCTCTTTTTACGTACACCACCACCCCCTCCCCTTGACAAGACTGTCCGCCATATTGGTCAGTAAGTCACCACTCGACTCTTCCCCAGCCGTGTTGCTCTCGCTTCAAAGTACTTCGAGTGCCAACATTTCCCCTTGTGTTTCCAGGATTTACAGTAGGAATTATTGGTTTTTATTGTCTGGTTGTTTAAAAACACATATTTACAATGTATCATCGTCGCTATGTAGTTAAATACAATACCTTCCTATAAACGTAAAAATACATAACAATATCGATGACGCTATTAGTAATAGGCCCCTATGTTATAATTAAATTATGAATTAATTCGCGCCTTTTAGGAGTCATTAGGAATTTCACGTATAAAAATGTTGCGAATAATACCGAACGTTTTTTTACTGTGGCAAAGTATTATAATAATATATTTTTGTATTTTAAATGATGTAAACATTCTTATGGTTTGTAAAAGGAAAATTCAACAGACGGTGTGGCATCCCACCTTAACCGTTGATGACATATTACATACGGCAGTTTAACGGAAGTGATGATTCAGATGTGTTACAACCATTAGTTGTTTAAGCCAAAATACCACAATTTCACGTAAAAACTTGTGTAATAAAAATTTTATAAAAATGCAATACACTCGTTTTCTAGTAAATTTAGGAGGTGGGGTGTTGCCACAGATAAATATTTTTGCTCTATGCTATACTGAATGCAGTTATATTTCATACTAGAGAAGAAAAATTCCGCGAATCAAGTACTAAATTAACTACGCACTTTTTACTGGCTGTTTAAATTACAGTTTACAATTTTCCTAAACGTAAAAAACGCCCGCATGTGTGGACGTTATAATTTATCGGTTGAACAACTAATTTTGTCGAAGCAGTTTCTTTCAGATTGACCTCTTTATTCGCTTGTATGCCTCGATTACCTTTAATATGACTTAGAACAAACTCAGTAAACTCAGAATGACAAATATAAGCAAAGCACATATTGACTGGATTTGTTTGCTTGGACATACTCCATTGCGAAATAAATGACTGACAAAAGAAAACTAAAATAAGACAAGAAAACATAAATAAGCAGAGTTATGCTTTAGTCATCAGGATACATACACAACATGAAATTCCAAAACTGGAATCAGTAAAGATAAAACAAAGAACAAAACAGAACACAAAAGAAATAACAAAAATATAAAAAAGGAAACCAAAGTTGTCATGCGACACAACGATGAGACGAAACAAAAACACAAACAGAAATACAGCAAACGACACAAACGATGAGACGAAACAAAACACAGTAGTTTTCCAAACAGTCAATATTAAGGCGCCCGCCTGGGGGCCGTGTGTTAGTGTGAGTGAGGCACGACTCCAATGGCGATGTTGACAGGCTCATCTGGTGCCTCTACCGCAAGACACTGAAACAACGTGCAGTGGTATCGTAGGACAATCGCCTGACTGACACTTTCAGTGGTGACCCCATATTATTGGTGGAAAATTTTAAGTAAAGTCCAATATACCTCTCTATTGTAGTTTCACACGAATCCCTTCAGTAGTTGTTTAGATATAATAGATTGAAAACGCCGTTTTTAGCCATTTTGAGGTGCTCTGAAGTGGTCTATCTAATTATATCGTGATGTTTTAAAACTACTATTCCGAGGTCGTTTGAAGTGTTTGTTCTTTTCGTAAATGCACACATTAGTAAAACGTTTAGCAGTTTCTTAGATAAAAACGTTCTGCTAGCACGCTGCAACGCTGGCTACAAGGCTGGCAGGCGGGCGCCTTAACGACTTTTCGGGAACTGGAATCTGTTCCCGTCATCATCTGTGTGTCTACCTGATAACTTCAACATTACAACTGGTTGGTTGACATTTAAACCCTCTTAAGTCCATTTCAGCAAATTTTACAGAAGAGCAAAAAAAAAAAAACCTTTGTAATCATGCTACACCATAGGCACGACATATATTTTTTTTTAATTTGAGCATAGAAGAAAGCTAACGCATAGTAAACTTAGCTGATTTTAACACTAGAAGTGCCATGAGAACTAGCACCCAAATTCACCTGGAATACAAAATTTGGTAAATATGGAATAAGTACTGCTTATACAATTATCAATGTTTCATGATGTGTGTATACATGTGTGTGTATAAACACGGTTTATAGACGTGGATGTGACACTGTTTACGCACGGAGTACAGTTCCTCACATCAGTTCCCATAGCGCACTAACGCCTTATTGTTGTGTATAAAATTATAGGAAATATTAGTAGGACACTAAATAGTAATATCACATGTAGCTTTGTAAATAAAGCTTAAGCACGTTTTTATGAGCATCATCATTTTCCACAATACTTCAGTTATGAAAAAAACAAACATTTTTCGAGAGGTAAAACATTGTAAAGCAGTCGAGTTAAAAACAAAACAAAAAATTGTTTTGGAAGGAGATAGAAAGAAGCGATTATCTGTCAACTGTATTAACGATTGTATGAGTGAGATTCCGAGATGGTGAGGGGGTTAGAGGGGGGACTGGGGGAATGGACTCAGATACAATGAAGGTAGCTACAAATGATCCCTGCTTTCAATGAGGTTTTATATTTTATATTCCGGTCAAGCTTTTATACGAGAGCTGCATGCGAATGTTATTATTTACGAGTGACGAGACAGCTGCTGTTAGAATGGTCGCTGCAGATGTGGAGCATTGTTTGAAAGAGAAGTCACCGTTATGCAGTTACATCGCCAGAATTACAACTAGCGAATTTCACAGTCAAGGTTACAACTCAAAATACAAGGAGAAGTTTCCAATGAGAATTTGTTGCTATGCGAGTTGTAGAGTGCAAAATCTAAGTGCTAAAATTGACATAACTGGTTATCTAAAATAAAAATATTCTGTGTGCCAGTGCCGGGTTAAGGTTCAATCATTTCCCCAACAACTTTTATTAGCGTTAGCAGATCGCACCTGGCATGTGTGCAGGTTGTTGTAACGCCTTTTTCTTTTCAGTTTAATCGGAGTTTTTGCAATTATATAATTTAGTTTTACCTTTGATTGATTATTACAGTATGTATAATGAAATTTAAGTTGATGACTACAATAAGTTATTTTTAATGAATGTAATTAAGAATATATATATATATATATATATATATATATATATATATATATATATATATATATATATACATACACACAGCATTCATAGCACTGTAGTTAGTCCACTCTTGCGCTACACATATATTTTACGTATCTTACTACTATTGTTCTGACAGGCACATATGAGTACATGTTAAAATACTGAGTAGCCCAACAATGAATCTACGTTCACTTGACGTAACATACACAAATATAATACCTATAAGTGGAGCGCAAGAGGGAGCTATGGGTGCAGTGTTGCCACGTTGTGCACGCAAAATGTCGTTCAACATTTTACCACTTACAATTTCGTCTCCAATTTACCACAGGATCATTATGCTTTTGCTTATATATTTGTAACGGAGGATACAACTGTTTATATATAGGCTACAACGCATGTTTGTATATATGTACGTATCTACCTATTCAATCGGTAAACTTCGACACCTTTAGACCTATCTCTACGTAACTTGATATATTATATATATATATATATATATATATATATATATATATATATATATATATATATATATATATATGTGTGTGTGTGTGTGTGTGTGTGTGTTGTAATCGTTGAGAACGTTTTATGCTATACAATTTACTCAAACTCGCCAACTCGTAACTAAATGGATCTGCAGTGTTATCAACTTTATACATGACTTCCCTGATGGCATATATGGCATGAAGAAGGGGTTCGCAATTCAACAACATCAATTTCTGGCCGGACAACGTCTGCCGGATTGTACTAGTATAATATATACGCAAATATCGTGAGTATCTTAATAACAAATAATGCTCCTCTAGTATATTTTTGCCCTCTTCATGGTGCACGTTTCGTATATACAAACTAAATCATTGGCCTTGAAAATCATACTTTGCAGAAGTTTTGACATCATTTTGAAACATTAAGACACATTGATGTGTAGTAAGCTAGTACACTAACATGAAACAGAATCTAGTCCCTGAACAATCATAGCACAAGTGCCGCCATTTTGAAGTAGCTCCACGCATAATTGAGGTCAATGGCGAGTTAAGTGACTGTCCATATGTTGCTCTGATTTGTTTCGAACAGCGACACCATCTAACACGTCATTTATGTCAGCTCTTGATGAAGACGTTGAGCAGTAGCGACTTTCTAGATTGGTTATGGCAACACTTCAACATTTATTTCTACTTTTAAATAGCATTTGTTTTCGTAAACTTGTTTCGAATAAACTTTTTAACATTTAAAGCAGAACCGGTGATATATTTCAATGCGTTGACATGAACTCCGTTAGGCTTATATATGAGTATTTGTGTGTGTGTATATATATATATATATAAATAAGAATTTGAAACTATTGTACAAACGATTAACTAAACACATATACGAGTTATGCTTCCTAGCAAAGTGTGTTAAGTTCATGTGGTGATAATTAGTTAGTGGAACGTAGGTAGAAAAGAGTCTTGAATTTGCCTGTAAACCGTAAAATAAAATAAAAATATACTTGACATTACACACTGAAATTCTGCAAATTGTCTCAACAACGAAAAAAAAATTTTTTAGTTTGGTTGGTAATCGAAGGAATTTGCAGAAACTGTGCGCAAAGATATTACAAACGAATATATAACAATAAATTATCGTTTACCACGATATTTAATTCACAATGACTTATTTTTATTAAAGTAACTCGGGGTAGTATGCAAAACCTTAGAAATTTCAAAGCCACGCTGCTAATGTAAATGTGCAAAATATAGGCTATTACGACAGGACAATACTTTCGTATATAATTTGAGTGTGGTTCTTAAAGAAAATATTGTAAATAATAATTAACGAAACGTAAAAACGTGTGTGACTGGCACCTTCCCTGAGCTGTCTTGTGTGTAAAACAATTAACCATTTAAAGCACTCTAGTCCGACAGGTTGAATGGCGCAAGTAAGCGGAGATGAATGTCAGGCTGCTCACTGACCCAGAGATCTGTAGCCGTGGATGTTGTGCCGAGGTGCCGGGTGTGTTTATAATTCAGCAGGCTCACTGGGAAGAGGGGAGGGGGAAGCAATTTCTGGTAAGGAGCGCGTGTTTTGTGACTCGCCTAATGAGAGCGGGGAGGGGAGACAGGGTGTTGTATGGGGAGGGGGGGGACTGCAGGCCAGCATTTTCTGTAGCAATCCCGGCGAGATCTCCGTAATGCCGTCTGACGACAACTCAGCCCTGCTTCTCCTTGTCTTACCCCTGCTCTAAACCTCCCCTCTCCTTCCACTCATGAGCTGCCCTGGTGGGTGGAGGAAGCAGGGGGGAGGGAGGGTAATGGCGGAATTAAACATGGCGAGTCAGTTAGGCAACCCGCAACGCTCGCGGCACGAAGAAGCCTCCACATCCCAGGGCTTAGACTTAAACCCTCGCCGGCTCGTGACCGCGGCCATCTTGGTCTCCTTACCTCCCCTCCCTCCCCCTCTCATATAACATAGCGGACCACTTCCTGGCCAGCTCAGCATCACGCCTGGTCCATTATTCCTGGCTTGAGGTTCTGTGTCCCACACCAGCTTGCAACCTTGCCTCATGTTTACTGATATCTCATATGTTATTACCGTGCTGGCTGAGGCGCAACAGGGCTGTGCAAACAATTATGTTTTATATTATGTCACGGTTTCAAGTTTTTAAATTTCTGTTGCAAAGACAAGTGTTCCGTGTCGCACTGCAAGAAACACAACCCCCACCCCCAACCGTATTAAAGGGGAGTCAGTTTGAGCTATAGCATTTATTGAAATCGTAATATGAAAATGTCCTCATCGACAAAACATAGGATATATTCCTAGTAAACTCCATGACATAATAATAATGGAAACTTCCGTTAATTGGTCATGCAGAATCACCGCAAGAGAATTATCGGTAAACTTTTAAGAGTTCTCTTCCAATTATTCTACATGGCAAATTAACAAAAGTGTCCGTTATTATTTATGTGCAGTAGTTCACCAAGAATATGGCCTACACTTTACCGAAGAGAAAATTTTGATAATACAATTTGAAAAAATGTTATGGCTCAAAAACTGAAAATAAAATTGTCTAACACTCCCCCTTACGACGACTAATTCTAGTAACCGCACGTAGTTTGTATTATGTAGGAGACAATTGTATTGAGACAAGTTTCTGGGATAATTTTAGATGAACACAAATACACAACCAACCGGGCGTTAGAATCGAACCCAGAACCTCTCGTATCATAAGCCGTTGCGCGTCTGAACTACGTTACATAGGCGGAACTACTAAGCATATAAACAAGTCATGGTTCTAACATAACGAAACCCACATTTGATGCGTATGTCTGTCTTCCCCTATGTTTGTAGGTTGGTAGCTCGTAAACGGATGGATAGAGTCAATGATTTTAAATTTAAATCTATGTTCATCGGTTGGGTTTTTTAACTGTATTTGATGAACATCTGTCCATCTGTTTGAAATGTATGACCTTTTTTTCTGAATTGATGTGAGAATTTCATACTGCAATCTGAAAAGAAAATAAAGGGAAATAACACTTATTTATATGTACACATATGTGACAATTACAAAAGAAAATCCCAAAAATTATGTTACATTTTAATCCAATGTTTTGGTTGGAACGTCACTTTGTCGACTAAGCCGCGTTGTCCCAATTTTGCTAATTTTACCTACCTATTTTTGACTACTTTGGCGTTATCATAAGTTTGATGTTTAGTGATAAAGAAATAAGTGACAATGTTATAGTCAGTACCGATGATCTTTTGGAAATAAAGGTGCCAAATTTCATGTTTATTATGAAATTGATAATTTTCAAGATTTGACAGGAGTTAAGTGTTAAAATAAGGACGTTATTCTGCCAAGTGCACTGTAACTGAGCAGCCAATAAACAAGTGACATATATTTTTTCTTTTTAATGTTAATATCATTTGTGCGTTTCATTGATAAAAAAACTGATCTTACTACAAACTACAACATTAAAATACTTTGGGAAGTAACTTTTACATAATCAAACAATGTAATAAGTTTTTCATTAGATTAAATCAATTGGAGGTTAGACCCAGATCCTCTTTTAGGTTACTTAACAAAATTTTCTTTACGTGGTTATAAAATATTTAGTAACTTATACAATTTAACAATTTTTGACGACGTATCTAACTTCAAGAGGTCAGAAGAACCGGCGTAATGATTAGTTCCATTCAATGTCTTGAGGGGTTGATCCAAAAATCTGCGGGACATGCAAAATAAAGCTGCTGCAACGTAATTCCACAGTTATATTAAAACTACATTTTAGGGCATTCCTATTTGCAGACTTTTTATATGTAAGTTATTTTTTATTTTTTATTTAAGACTTATTGGCGAAGACTTCACTTATTTAGGTACAAAATAAACTGAGTAGTTCCCAGTTAGGTTACCCGAGAACCAGCAGCTGGTCTTACATAATTTACTTAAATTGAGAACAAGAGGTATACGGAAACGTCTCATATTGCTTGTTTACGTTCCAAGTTGTAGCTGATACGTCAGCTAGCATACCGCAGTATGACAACGGTCATATATTATTGTAAAGAAAAGAATAGAGGCATAATTTACGTTTCAGATTACAGCACCGTGTAAATATTTTTATGTACTTTGTTACATAGTTTTAACATTGTACACTGTGTGTAGTTATCGACTTACAAGCGAGGACTATTTTATACGTTCTCCGCATTCCTGACACGTAATTATTATTTATTAAGTTCGATCTCATCAATCTGTGCTAAAAATGATAAATATGTTCAGTGAGACATTAACAAATACAACACTTCTGCAGTTTGTAAAAGATATGTCTGCTCACTTGTAATTAATTTTGCTCAACGATGATGCAAACTCATTTATAAACGAAAGTTATATTTGAATTATACATTTTGGCAAGAAAATACATCGCATTATTACTTCTTCGCATGGTCTTTTTATACTAAACGGAAACATAATTATGTCAGGCGACCTTCCAATACCTGAACTTTTTTGTTAGATCAAATTATTTGATTTTTTATGCTCCTTTTTTGTTATATATATATATATATATATATATATATATATATATATATATGTGTGTGTGTGTGTGTGTGTGTGTGTTTGTATGTGTGTGCTTATACATTTATACACGTGTGTTAAATATATATCAATACATAATATTCTGTACATTTATATGTTAAATACGTAGAAAATACAATTAGTTGGGCGGCTAGAGTAATAGTAGAGCTAAAGAAAAAGGGCATTGCAATCTTTTTTAAAATCATTTTTTACAGTAATAAAAACTTACAGTTAACAACACAGTTCTAAAGATGCTTGAACCAATATTTTGAGTCCGCTTGTTGATCTGAAACTGACGCGCTTAGCTTAGCTCGCAAATATAGATCAGCGTATGAATGAACTGAGTAAGTTGACTTCCGTGCATATCTTAGCATAACAAAATGAAACTAGAATTTTTGGCTTGTCCGTCAAATAATTTTGGTAACGTTCTTAATGCTACTAATATTAAAATCAACTGCTCCGACAAACGTTGTTTTGTCACATAAATAACTTATTGTAAGTGTGTAAGGATGTAGTATATAAGTGGAAGAGGTCTAATAATAAAGAAATTAATAAATAATAATAATAATACAGCAGCGATACCTGGTGGGGATAGACTGGTATCAGTTCGTGGGGATAACTGACCAATTATCACTTACACAGTTATCGACCGGGTTCTAAAATTATTAAATTAAAAATATTTACTAAACAATATATACAATTCTCGTGTCACATTGTTTGTTTCCATACTCCTCCGAAACGGCTTAACTGATTTCAATGAAATTTTGTATATACATTCGGTAGGTCTGCGAATAGCTTTTTATCTATTTTTTTAAATTCCTAAGTGATATTGTTTAGTAAATATTTTTAATTTAATAATTTTAGAACCCGGTCGATAACTGTGTAAATGATAATTGATCAGTTATCCCCACGAGCTGATACCAGTCTATCCCCACCAGGTGTCGCTGCTCTATTATTATGATTATTTATTAATTTCTTTATTATTAGACTATTTATGTGACAAAACAACGTTTGTCGGGGCAGCTAGTGTGTGTGTGTATATATATATATATATATATATATATATATATATATATATATATATATATATATATATATATATATATATATATATATATATATAAATGTTATGTTGGTTTGTGTACGCTTCAAAAACTCAAAAAGTTCTGCACCGATCTAGCTGAAATTTTGGCATGATATATAATCCGCATCAAGGATTGTTTTTTATCTAATTTGCGACCGCGGAAAAAAAAAGCGAGGAAAACACTCAACACTCGCTGACAACAGCAATAGTAATGGCTGTTAAATGCCGGGCAGCTGTTTTGCGGTGGAAGCCGCAGCCGGGCAGCTGTTTCATAGAGAAATAAAGATGAATTAAATAAAGAAGTTCTGCAATTAAAGTACGCTTAGCGCAGTGGACTGGACAAATCTGTTTGTATTTGATGTTTTAAAAATAAACAGTGAATATGGTATAATATAGAATATAGTATCACCATCAATTAACACGTAACTAAAAGTTAGTTACTCTTTTCTATAGTACACGCGGGCGAAGCCGCAAAGGGACAGCTAGTATATATATATATATATATATATATATATATATATATATATATATATATATATATTTATTTATTTATTTATTTATTTATTTATATATATACGATGTTACTATTTTTTTGCTGCATTTGCTGGACTTTCAATTTACGAATCATAGCTTTTTACCCTCAAATATAAGACATTTTTATTATAGCGCTTAAACAGTTCTCAAGTGCTTTCGGGTTAAGTCAGCAACTGTCTCCTGCATATTAACGCCGGTGTTACTTCACTGCCATGCAACAGAACGTCCGGATATTACAATTTCCGTAACCGTAACACAACATAAGACTCGGCGACACGTTTAAGGTCAGACTGTCTACTTAACTTTATTGAGTGACATTTGAATCACCTAAAATTATAATTATTATTGTTAGCATTAATGAAGCTTGCCTCTTTTCTCGAGTATCGTATTTGACTAGTATTTTTTAATAAAGATTAATATAAATAATAACCCTTAAGAAAGTATATCCGTTACACCAACAAACGCATATGTAATAGTACGTCAGTAATTACTTAACAATTATCTACTTATCTGAGTTTCTGCGATATTAAGTATATCGTTGAATTAACTGTCAACTGATTTGGCTATCATTTATTTATTTTATAAACAACATCTAAATTAAATATGTCGTATTCATGTGTCAGATTTTAGGGATCTTGGAGTTCATTGCATGGTGATGTAGTAAATATTATACAAAATTGTCATAAGTAAGTGTTCCCAAATAACATAAGTACGAGAAAGAATTCCAACGTGATTTGTAAAGATCCTACATAAATTTTTCAAGGCTATTCCTGAGTATTCTCTAGCTAAACAAACTTTATTAGTTTATTTTCTTCTGATGGAAAGTAAAGTATAAGAACGCTACAGGCATTTTAATATATAATTTAGTAAGAAAAACGTAAACTTCTTATATTTTATGAAATAACTACGTTTGCCTGTAAGTCTTGTGCGATGTGTTTGGACCGTCACTGTATCACGGTCGGCTCGGCACGCTATTGGCCGAAAGACGACCAATAATCAACATTACATAATATAATGGGCGTGTTAGATAAGGTGTAGACCAATAGGATGGCCGTGATAGGTAATACAGAAGATAATGGTTCTTGCGTCTTTAAAGAGGTAAATATTGGAAACTTCCAGCTATCGTGTCCTCAGATCGTTACAAATTATCCTGATTATACTCATTCCGGGGGAAATGTTTAAAAATAAGTAAATCGTGGTACTACTGTACAAGGTAACCACAAGTACAGACAAGGTTCTTGAATGAGTAATGTATTTTATAACAGACTAGCTTGAAAGCCTTGAAAGCCGGTTAAAAAATGAAACGTGTTTTAAATTAATCATGCGCATCTCATGAACCATTTGAGATAACGAGGTAGTGTTTGCTTTAAAATGAAGCTTACGTAAATACCTAAAAAGCAATTTCAGGATACATGGTCTTTTCATTAAAGTTTGCATACGTAACTATATACAAACCAATTTAAGATAATTCGCAAATTAAAGATATACAGAGAAGACAGTAACTCCATCAATTAATACGAAATTGATAGTTGGATATTCTTTCCTATAAAACACGCCGGCGAAGCACTAACGTAATAGCTAGGTTATATATATATATATATATATATATATATATATATATATATATATATATATATATATATATATATATATATATATATATATATAATATTTATCCCCGCTGTCGCTTTAGCGTTGCTGGCGAGAGATCCTGACAGACGTTGGTATTCCTCGCAGCAGCTGAGTGTCTGCCGGGGACAGTTTATGTGAAGTGCGTGACCGAGCAGAGGTTATCAAGTCTCTGTCGTTGATTGCGTGGAAGACGTCTCCCCGGGCAAGTTTCTCCGCCACTCCATCTTCCGCCCTCAACCCTGTGGCCACAAGTTGTCATGACTGACCCTTATATTGACTCCAGCCCACCCTCCCCTCCTAACCATGTACCAGCACTTTCACGTCTGTCTTCACACCTTCTGCCTGCTGTCTGCTTGGCGATATAAACGCTATTAAGACACACAATAAATAAATAAATATTTTCTTTTCTAAGAGGCCGTGTCAGTGTTTTAGGCGCATGTACGCAACCTGCATTAACACCAGGTAAATCAAGGCTAATCTTACTCTCACTGTAGCAATAAGAGCATTACACGTATCAGTATAATATTTGCGTTTTATCAAAGACACAGTCTTTCTCATTTTCACTGCGTTCGTCGAAGTCAAGTGTAAATAATGGTTGACTACAATTTTTACAAAACTTTCTTTTATCGCGTTGATAATATAACTGCTTTACTTGATTTCACAGAACGCAGCGGCTGTACATTTAATAAAATGCCTATACAATTTCGATATATGCGTTATACTTGTATTGCTATAAACATAGTAAAAATTGCCTTGGTTTAAATGCGACTAATAAGGGTTGCATTGCACTGGAAAGTCCTCTTAAGACAATATTTCAGTTGGAAGCTATTCTTCATAATATTGTTATAAGTTTAGCAAAAACTTTATTAGTTGGCAATTCTCTGAGCTCTTTGGGATAGAGGTCCTATAGTTATAAATAAAAGAGTTGAATTAAGTTATTGATTTACTGGCTCACAAAGCTTACAAAAATACACAAAACAGTAATCAACTATAATATTTACAACTCAATTAATTATGCACACAATTACTACTGCGCCGCAGAAACGTTAATTATCTTTGACAATTAAAGCACAAGAATATTTACCATTAATCAAAGACTACAAATCACAATAAAAGTTCAGTCATATAACCAATCAACAGTCTTTTGCAAATAGTGACAGTGTACAACCTTAATAGACCGAAGTGGTGATGAATCGCAGTGTGCTGCGCAGCACCCCGAGTGCACCGCTGTCTTCACTATTGAAGTATTCGGTTTGACTCCCGTCACGCACCTCCTCTTCGCCCGTCAGCCCACAGCAGCAGTCCTCTTGTTTCGCCCAGCACTGCTCCGAAAGGTAGCCGCCTGCTGCCTCACAGTAGACTCTGACATCACCAAGATGTCTTCACCAGTCTCTCTCCACAAGCAAAACACCTTCCTCTAGCACGAACAATAGCGAACTCTCCCATATATGTTGATTCAGGGCTTATATACTCGGCAAAACAGTGGGGGAATCACCACATTTCATGGGTCTAAAAATAGACATTACATCATGCTTCGGACGTGACCTGGGTCTCGTAGGCCGATTTCATATGGTAAAAGCGCAGTTGGAAAAGGTCTATGACGTAGTTTCGACGGGATTTCCACCACGTAGCCACCCGGCTCGTGAATCATGAGCTGGTCCATACTGTGTTGTGACACAGCTTCCAACTACCCGGCCCTCATACACAGCATGTAACAATATAAACAGATAAAGCGACCACCTGTTGAGAACATTTTGTCAATGGATATCAGTTTCGAAAGTCTACAGTTGTTCAGTTCAGATACAGGTGCATATATATGTTGAATTACAAACGAATGAGAGATCCCAAGAACCAATCAACACTGACTGGATTTTCTGTGTAATTAATAAATTGTGGAATAACCAGCTTTATGCTAACATTGAAGAATGCCATTTTCTAACTGTTTAGGTAATCAGTGAATAACCTGAGTTTGCAACAAGGACTGTGCTCTACATACAAAATCGAGTGAGATACCTAGTACAATGGCAACGTGTTTTACTCGCATTAAGGGTGACCCTAGGTTCGATCCCAGTCTCCTACAACCCTGATTTCGATTTTACGTTGTTATCCGGAATATGAGTTCCGATATGGCCCCTTAACATAAAAGCCATGGCCGATCCCTCTTCTAGTTTCTGTCTATGTGTGAAATTGTGATTAATCGTCTCCAATAATTTTGGAGATGCCTACTTAAAAATAATAAAAAGAAACGTAAATAGCTGCAGTATCTTCGTGACCTTTGAAAAATGTCTGTAACCGGTTTGTGTTACGATCTAAACAGTTTTTTGGTTATGGGCCAACACGAGGGAATGCTGCCGTGTTTCATAAAAGCCCACTATAAAAATAATAGAAAATAAGGAAATGCCAGTGTTATATGTTCTTAACAAACATTTCTTTTCGGAATAGAATAAATGTCATATGTTTGTTGACAACAGTTAGTACAGACTGTGGGGTTTTTCTACAACACAGTAGCATTCCCTCGCAATGGCGTATCTGAAGAAGCAGTTTAGTTTGCAGTAGCTAAAGCCAGCATGTGATGAGTTCTGAAGCGATTCCTCTGGTCACATCCTGGGTAACCATCACGTTTGAGCTCATCTACTGAATGTATGTTTGTAGACGCAGACGGGATTATGCCCCAGTGGCGAACATAAACGGTAGGTACGGGGTAGAGACACGACCAATAGCAAGGAGAAAGTGGTAGAGAGGAAGGTTAACCATCAGGCGGAGGAAGGGGAAGAGGGGACCTCCAAACAGCTTTGAGGAGACGCTATAGCTGAGATATGGGTCCGGCCGGCAGAGGGCCAAAGTTATGCAAGCTGCCCGCTACCAACTACGGCAGCGCATCAAAGGGCCAGAAGGATTTATCGACCGTAACTCGATATAAGATGACCGCGGGAGGCAAGCTGGGCTCCGGGAGACGGCGAGGAATCTGTGGTGGTCCTTCAACTAATACCAACATCCAGAGGCATTCACGCCCCGCAGCTTCTCATTACTGCTGTTCTTTTGTTGCATTTCTGGCACTTCACTTCTAGTTGTGTTTGACTAGTATTGAAACCACGGTTACTAACTTTTTAATGCAGCGTTGTATTTGAGTCAGTTATTTGAGAAACGCCACTTGCAACTTTCAAGAAAGAGCTGGTATTTGATGTAATACTGAAAATTTATATTTTCATGAAACTTCTAATTAAGGCACAGTAATTTTAAAAAATCTGGTGTACGTGTTACTAACGCGTTGACCGGTTGAGTTTCGCGTTTGAAGAGTAAATATACATAAACCTGTGAAGTGAAAAATGTGACATCTGTCGCTTCTCAAATGACTGAGACTGTGTGGTGCAATAATTAACGATAAAATCAACAATTTAAACCTGCACGTTTTTGATAGTCACTATTGAAAATATGCAAAACATCACGCCTATGTAATAATGAAGTTTGTCAACTTTACGAGAAAACATTTACCCAGAATTATGCATATGTTATGCGTGATATCTTGCACCGCAATTACATGTACGATATTTCGGCGTCAGTGAATGTTCTTCACAAATACGTCCTACTTGAGAAAAAGTTTTCCTCAGTAAGTTCGTCAAAATTATCGTCTAGGATTGCTGTGTTTTTTTTTTTTTAGAAAATTAGATCCGAGAAACCTACAACTTTATATTATTCTTTTAGCACCGAATTATGTACCTTGCCCTCTTAAGAGCTCTGACTACCGCTGTTTTTAAATGAGGAATAAATAAAAATAGTCTCAGTGAATTAATTTTAAAGATCACTCTTTAAAATTAATAAATACTACGTAGAATTTCTTGATGAGGAATAAGATATGAATTGTAAAACAAATTCCAAAAATCAAAACAGCTGTACGACCACCACAAAAACACGGGAAAATTGATGTTTACAAAATACTAATTACGTCCATTTATTTAACAGTTGCAACTCCTGACACTAGGATATTTTGGTAACATCTTTATGTTGTTAGCTTAGAACCTTTTGTATTACTATCTGTGGCAACATGTTTCAGTAGAACGCTCAGTTTATATCCACTCGCATACAAACACAGTCATGTAAGCAGGTGTACCAGGTTAGAGCAATTGGTCTTGTAGATGAAATCCCTTACTCCAGAGGGAACAGATCTTACGTCCACTCCGTTATCTCTCCCACACCCTGCCTTTTCGCCTAATATACCCACTCCTTCTTAACCCCAGGTCTCTCTGCAAGATCAGATAATTGTTTGGAGATCTTGCCTTTGCTCAATAAATCAGAGAGGTGTTTCTTTTATGAAAGAAACTGTGATATTGAGAACCTATGTAAAAATTTCATGTATAGCTGAGTAGTTCCCTAAAGAGAAACGGCAACACACAGTAAGACCCAGCGGTTATAACATTTTTTCAGTCATTTTACACTTTAGAACACAGAGTCCATTAGATATGATGTTTCACAGGAAGTGAATACACACAGAAAAAAAAATATATTATGTCGAAACAAATACGTATTTGAGCGAAAAAAATATTTGTTGACAGAACGTCAGTTATTGACTTTGTTGTTCTAACATAATGTATATTTAATTGAAATGAGCCGTCGTGTTGTGAGAAATATATCCGCCACACAACAAAATGTTTAGTTTACTCAAGTTTGACACCCTTGTACGTCTGTATTGAAACTTATATATGGCTGACGTGACTGTACCAGACCATTCCTCTGTGCACTTATTACGAAGTGTTCTCACAACTGAAGTTAATTTACAAGATAGTTATATCGTGCTGTGTTCTTGAAGAGTACTCGTTAATGTCTGAACTGGTGTCTTTGCAGCCATGCGTCTCTGAGGCAACTTGATGTGTTTCGGTGAAGAGCGTTGTTGCCTACTCTAAGAGTGCCAGCTCTTTCTATTACATTTTGGAATATCTTTACACCTAGTAGGTGTCAGTGGATAAATACCTATTACAAGTGGATTTTTACTTATAAAATTAAGATAGAAGTGCTTCATATGTTGCAAGAGAAAACATTTCGCAATATTCACTCATTCCGAACTATGGTGGGTTGAAAATTGCCCTGTTAGGACAAAACATTACGTTTATAATGTAAAAACAGCTTAGCAACGGGTCGCACAATATCCTGCATGTGCTATACCTAGACCTGGTCGTCTTCCCAGTCACAGAAACTAATACACGAACAACAGTGTGTAAATAACTATATATATTTCAATATATGCCAACGCTGAACAGCGGGATTATTGCGCTGCTGTAGGCTGTGGACATATGCCACAGCGAGCGACTGCTGTTGTGTTGCAGAGAAAAACCACAATAAAAGATAAGCCAATATCAGTTGTCAAAAATCATGTCACAAACACGAAATGCCGGAAAGGAACATAGCCCTAACCAGAATATCACGAAAATTAAAAATCTTAACAATAGCAACACAAATTTTATTCCGGAACGAAATATAGTCGTTGTGAAATGATAGACAACGAAACCAAAAAAAATACAAGAACAATATAAAATAAAGTAACGTGTACGAAAAATAGCGATATTTCTAAAATAAAAATCGAGAATTTGCTTTCGTATTCAAATTTATGTGATTGCAGCGGTTACCAATCCCTGCAATATATACACTTTGGACACGTTGAGTGACTTTTAGACTCTACAATTAATTTATTTTTATTTTTCATAATAGTCATCTTGAATCAATATTAATCAACTGACATGTGGGTATTTATAATTCAGAAGTTATTACTTGGCAATGTCTTTATTCAGAGCTAACATACATACGAGAAACTATTTTTGTAATGACCCAAAGTTCCCCCGCTTACTTTATTACACACACACACACACACACACCTCTATATATATATATATATATATATATATATATATATATATACACACGCACGCACACACATATATAATGGTGATATGGCTGCAGGACTTGTTACAGCTGCTTATGTCTGAGCTGTAAGGGACGTACTGCACATTGCCGGTATTGCCCACGGCTGACGTTGAACGTGCAACTTGTGCGATTAACCAAAAGGTTTATTTAGATCGTCAAAAAGTCACAGCTATACCCGTGTCCGCGAAGGTGATTTGGTCTGACCACTCGCCGTATGAAGCATGGCTGACGTTTTCCCTTCCCATGTAGTCCGTCACTGTCCACATGGTTTAAGGCCGTAGATTTTAAACGACAGATCAATGGTAAAATAAATAGCTTGTCAATATAACAATTTAAGGGAACTCCTTTAAACGAACAGTATCACTCGTTACATTTCTCTACTATTCGAAACGACTTGCAATTATTGTTTCAGTAATCTTAAATTAAAATGTAGTTTTTAAATTGTATGTGACACAAAACATTTTATGAGAAAATCATGTTTTGACAAATTCTTCTTTACGCTTAATTTCAAGACAGTTTAGGAATAAAATAGTTCGTTTGCAAGATAAAATTTTTAACGTGAGTTATTATTTATATAATGTATACTGTACTCTTGATTTTCAAAGTTAATCTTAGTTGAAGTAAGGTAGGTGGAAGAATTATTAAGCGCTGCACATAACCTATCAACTGTGACCACAACTAGAACGTCTCGTCTGTAACTCGCTCAGTTAGCTGTGAGAAGCGTGAGTTCGTAGTTTGAACCCCACTTGCTCTGCACCTCTTATACACACAGAACATTCTGACAGATGGTGTTTCCTTCGTTGTGCTAGAAATAGGCTGCACTATGGTTGCCATATCACAACCCTTGAAGTAAGAAATTGCAGATAAAACAAAAACACTCACTGTAATAAAATTTATAAGGCTTCGGATGTATATATTTTTTTAGAATGAGCATGGCTCTATTTTACGTATTTACCTACATGTTTTAATTTAGTTAGAATTGTTTTAGCTTGGTGAAAAGATTCATATTAACAAAGTTATTAGCTCGCATAACTGAAATTAAAATTTTCCTAAAATACTTAAAACTGAGTTGCATTTAAATAGTTACCGTTTGTACGATATTATCAAATTCATAAGAGAAAAATGATTTAATTGTTCTTGTCATGATCGTATGCACCTTTCGTAGTTAGCATTATGACATAATGTTTTTGGAATTTATTTTAAACCTAACACAGTTTTTTCATATATAAAACTAAATTTACACAAATAACTCCTTTTATGAAATGTATATATTTTAAACGATTATTTTTCAAGATGCAAGCAAGTTTTGTAAAATAATATAATCATTATAAAAATTATATATTTAGAATGGTTTTAAATACAAATAAAAATAGGAAAACTTTGATATCGTTTGATCAAGCAACACTGTCTTTCATCGCTAAAAAAATACCTATTGATAAAAAGTCCGGCGTTGCTGGACATAAAGAGGATAAATTTAGAGACGCGTAAAACTGAATTAACTAAATTTAACGATCAGCAAACAGCGTGAATGTCAACACAACCCAGTCACCCAGCTTGATACTAAGGCCGCGTTCACACTAGAGGTCAAACCTGTCCAGTTAAATATACTCGGCAGCCATGCTTGATCGTGTTTAAAGTTTAAGCTCGTTTGCGAGGTTACACGACTATAAACTCAAAGAACTTCCTAACCTCAACAAACTTGGAACCTGAAATGTACTATATTTAATTATTATCACACCTGCACTCAAATTTAATGACTTTTTAACTATCATATCACCTCTACCTGAAATGTTGCTGTGTTTGTAAATTAGATATAATTATTTGACGCCTAATAGTTAATTAAATTTAACGAGTCCAAATGTCGGATCAAAGAACAGCCATCTTTTTTTTACACAGACCGTTACTCCAAGCAGCCAACTGGATAGAAGCATCGAAGATATATCGTTCGAAATTATATATGAAACCACTTTACTTTGAAAGAGAAGAGACTGCGATCTGAATTAGTTCGTAGCTCGTGTAACCGCTCATAAAACTGAGCATGTTTAAGTGAAGTAGTTCTGTATGCAGTGTGACCGCGGCCTGAGATAGCTCTAAAGCAGAAGCGAGGAATATTCCTGGGCGTATATCGGATGTCCTGACGGCGTGGGTGGGTCTTGGCCTGGTGGCGAGACTAAACACGTGTTCTCAAGCGTGGTATTGAAACCAGAAAAGCGGTACCTTTTCTTTTACGTGTGTGTAAATGGATACGCATATATTTGTGTATTTATATTCCTTAGTGATACTTGCACTATAATCCCACAAGGGCATAAAACACACAAAGTGTTCATTTGTGAATAGTTTGTATTTTAACAAGACAACGAAGGCATAAAATTGAATAACAGATAAGTCTTTCAGTGAGTTATAATAGTTAGACTTGAGATAGCAATCACATGAACATTTTCTGAAATATATGGAAACGTATTTATCAGCGGGAGAAATTACAACTACAGAACAAGTACAACAACAACGGGCTATCTCTCAGGACAAAATATTCAAATATTGGTTTTACAGGTGGCTCGTGTTTGTTAGATCACGTGTTAGTTGAAATGTCTTCGACACGCCTTAATATTTGGTGATTTAGAAGTACATCAATTATTAATAACTATCCAATCTCAAACTAAACATATTACTAAGGCTATTAATTAAAAGTATATGCCAAGGCGTCACAAAACCCAAGCCATTCAAACTTACCTGAAAAGCTTTTATATCACTTCAACAATACAGAAAACTGAAAACATGCGTGAGTCAACTTTAATGAATAGTATTCCATTAAACAATATAAATCTGCTGACAGGATAATACCAGTGTCTATTAATTTTGCAAAAATAAAGGTGCGGGTTTTACACCCAAGTTTCAAACAACATAAATATTTGTCTTATTGTTACTTATATTACACTATGAAATAATATACACAAAGCGACTGAAAGTAAACACAGGTAACATTTCGTGAAACTCAATAATAATAAAAAATTAAAAAATTTTAACCAGAACTAATCCAAAAATTAAGGCAATTTTTAAAAACCTCTTAAATACGAGCAAGAGTTATAATAAATAACTGACAGACATAAATCTAGTAAACGTCTTATTGTTAGTGATGTATTTGTACAAAGAATGGTGTAGATTATTTCAGTTGAATCAACTGGTCCAGCCCTAAAAACAAGGCCAACGTATTTAGAAAATATAGGAAGGAGGTTTCTTATATTTAATCCTCTCAGCCGGCGAAATGTCGGGAGAAATTAAACTTGATGGGATCCCATCACAAGTTAAAGGTGATCAAATTTTTTCCTCGATAATGTCGTGGCGTTTCTCGTCAAGCCTCTTAAATGTTCAAAAATACTTCATCCTCCTGCAGCGAGCGGAGAACCGTTAGTAGCCACCAACCAGACATCAACCCCAACTTCTTCTTCTCTTTTCGTTCATCAATCCTCTTCCACCAGACACACACACACACGCACCTCTTTTCCAACCTTTATCCGTATGTCGGCTGAGCTGCAGTAGGACGTAATACACTTCTTGCTGAGCTCTTGACAACATTTCACATTAACTTTCCTTATCATCTCTAGTATCCTTTCAAATATAAAGCTAGTTTAACTATCACTGCAGATTACTTATCTAAAATATAGCCTACCTGCTTGTAGAAAGACTATAGTTTTATAATTTCATTTGATTTAACCTAGAGAGCATTTGAAAATAAGTTTAACGACATACACTAACGCAATCCAATCAACTTTTTTTACCGAAAAAATTGTCACATAATTTCTCTGACTCGTCTTATTACGATATACTTACTTGACTTCAGGATTCATTTATCTATTTATATTCACTTTTAATACAGTGAATTCGTCCCTTATTTCTAACGTTTCAATTTAAAGGAAAGTCTTCGTTTTATACACTGTAGTTTCAAAAAGGCGTAACACAATTCTGTTAATCACGTTATCCAGTTTTGTCTACTTTTTATATATACGAGCGTTAAAAATCAATTTAAATACTTTGTTAGGAAATAAGTCAACATTTTAAATAATAAACCCTCAGGTAGTATATTGTAAGTTACTTGATAAATATGAACTTTAAGGGCACGGTCTTCCACAATTTTCATCATCATTATTTTATTTTGTATTTGTACCAGATATTTTTTTCTTATTTTAGACACAAAATGATACTAAATTTGGCTCTTATGAAATATTTTTAGCTCTCATAGTTTTCGCGTAATTGCTTGATAAATTCATATTTTGCATTTTTCCGTTTTAACGACTACACTAAAACCAACTGATATACCAAACTCAAAAAAATCACAGTGGATAAACACATTGCAGGCTACAATGACATGCTCATAAAATTAAAGAATACAAATTATTTGTACTTTAAAAACAATTATTGAATTTTTAAAATTTTTATTTTCAGTTTCAGCATTTTTTTTAAATTCAAATAATTTTTATTTCTTAATTTTATGAGCATGTCATTGTAGCCTACAATGTCTTTATCCATTGTGGTTTTTTTTAGTTTGGTTTATGAGTTGGTTTTAGTGTAGTCGTTAAAACGGAAACATGCAAAATATGACTTTAACAAGCCATTACGCGAAAACTATTAGAAGTAAAAAAATTCCATAAGAGCCAAATTTAATCACATTTTGTGTCTAAAATGAGAAAAAAAAATATCTGGTACAAAAACAAAATAAAAAAATGGTGATGAAAATTGCGGAAACCGCGCCCTTAGTGATATTTCAGGCGCTTTCACAATGTAAAATCCACACGAATATATGAAATGTTTCAGATCGTCTCAAAAATCATTCTATGTGGCAACTAAGGTGTTTAAATTGGCAGTAGAAAGTTACAAATCTTTGCATTCTTAGCCGTGTCTGAATGTAACTGCTCGGTTTTTTTTGCAGGGAAGAAATAAGTATTTCTGTTCTACAGGCTTAATTCTTGGTCAAAATAACGATAGTGAATTTGTTGAAGATTATTTAAAATTACAGTTTTTTTTTAATTTAAGTTAAGAGTAAACTGAATATGCGAGATGAAGAAGGAAGATTCTACTTTGGCCTACTATAGGTAAAATAGGAAAAACAGTTTTGACACTAAACTGTAGGTTGAATTGGAAAACTTACAGTTAGACATTTGTTTGTTAGGGTTTAAGGAAATGGAACATTACCTGATAAAATACTGTACATTCTATATACACAGAAAGTTACATGCAACCAAAGTTGAAGGAATGGTTTCCTTTTTAAGCTCATTGAGTCGAGGGCATTCTAAAACTCGATGACACAAGAATTTACATAATTATTTCAATAATAGATGTGCTGTTAATTACTGGAATAGTATGTTAATGTTATAATACCTACACTGTACTAACCACACAGTTACAATGTCACACATTGTACATTCACAACACTGTAGACTACATAAACAAAAGACACACTTCTACAGTGACACACGCGGCGAATAGCCAATCATGACATAACGCTGATGTTAAGAAGGGAGTGATTTCCTTTTACATATAACTTCGAAATTCAAAGTTCTATAACTGTGTAAGGATTGTTTCTTTATCTTAATCAATATAGCTACATATAAAGTACAACTTGGCTGTATCAGTTCATTTTCTGTAAAATATGGAATGTTTTCCTTTTTCATCTCACCCATTCAGTTAAAGTTTGAAACGTGTTTGTAGCTGAGCACAATGATGTACATAACAATCTCATAATAATTATAAACCAAATAACGAATTTCAAGAGTACGTCCATGTCCGGGCATTTAGGCCTGACGCTTAAGAGGCAGTTCCAGTGTTTCAGGCGCATGTATGCAACCCGCATTAACTCCATATAAATCAAGGCTAATTTTATCTTCGCTATAGCAACAAGAGTATCACACTTATCAATATTATCTTCGCGCTTTATCAAAGATACAATCGTTCTTATTTACGCTGCGTCCTGCAAAATCTAATAGAACAAACGGTTACATTACCAACGTGATAGAAAATAAAGCTTCTTGGACGTAATCCAGTAATCCAGTCACGCACTCCCATTGCACAGTTCTTTCAAAGATCATAGAAAATAAAGTTTTGTAAAATTTGTAGTCAACCACTGTTTATACTTCACTTCGGCGAACGCAGCGATAATAGGAACGACAGTGTCTCTTATAAAACACGAAAACAATATTGATAAATATAATACTGTTATTTCTATAGCGAGAATAAAGTTAGCCTTGATTTATATGGGGTTAATGCGGGCTGCATACATGCGCCTGAAAACACTGTAACGGCCTCTATTGTATTGTTAGTGAAGATGAGTTATCTAAGGAAAAGAGACTGTTTGCTAGGACTCAGGGTATTATTCATGAGTCTTAAGTTTTATTATTGTATGCATTTATTGCCGGAGTTAAGCCACGCATGGAAATATGTTAATATCGATGTTGGTGACCGACTATACGAATGCTTTTAAAACTTGTTTTAGAATATTTTCTCTTAAGCACTTATTTCTTAAACCCATTTACTAGCGTAAATACATTTTTGTTTGTAATAAATTACCATGTAAAATACGTTATGTTAATTGTCAAATATGGTGTCCTGGCTTACGACAAGAAATTTCAAATTATTTTTAAATATAGGCAGTGATCAAGTGTGGTATTGTCGTATTATATAAATTGAACTATCAGAATTTAAAGTTTTAATGATTTATAGACATGAAGTTAATAACTTTCGAAAAACGTGGACTAATGTCATCTCTACACTATATCGTCACAGAAAGCCAGGTCATAAAACGAATCAAAGAAAACCATTCACGATATTTTCTGAATGTTAAAAATGTAAAAAATAAAAATACAAATATTATTCCCACAAAGAATTGTGTTCGATAAATACAAATAAGCATATGAAACAGAGAAAAACAAAACATTATTATCAAAACAACAGAAAAACTTCGTACAGCACAATTTTGTTTACGTATGGTGTAAAAGACAAAGATTAAAGTGGACTTTTGCTGTAATGAAAAACTTTAGATTTATACACATAAGTTTAGTGGTAAATGTTAGTTTAAGTGAGAACTATCAACGGATAGATGGAAACATTGGAAAGGGATAACAGTGCATTTAGAGTTTTGTGGTCTTGTATCGACCTTAAACGGCTTTCAATTTTTTGTGGCAAATGAGGACATGAAAGCATAAATTAAATGTTTGTTAAGTCTAAACTATGTTGAAAATTTTATTTGAAAACTTTTCGCTACGTAAACGAATGATTAAAAATTTTTTTGTACATAAAATATTTAATTAAATTCATATGTAAAACAGTGTATTCTACCGAAAATAACCCATAAACTATTTAATGCAATTATGAAAATTGTTTTTTAATGTTATCTCTTCAAGAGAAAAAATCTTTTCTTATTTGACTTGTCTAGGTTTCCTCCAATTACAAGGCAATGAAACGCTGGTAAGCAGCCTCTGTTCAACATTTCTGTATAAACGCTTGGTCAAAATATAATTTAAATATTTACTTTCTGTAACTAGACCTTCAACTTTCCATACAAAAGTATAATGAACAGTCTTATAAAAAACTTATTTAAAACAGTTTTGCGTGAACTAGCCTATATTCCTCCTATTGAACATAGTTTCCCAGATTTTGCGTATACCCTGTTTCACCAGTCAAAGTGGACTGCATTTTTTAGTTATTCATTACGAGACTGAGCTAGAAACCTAAATGCAAACTAAAGACGTATTTTAAAATCCCAATAAATACTTGGTTTTCACAAATAATTAATTTTATAATATCGCACCCGGCAACTACGTGTTTTAATTAATATTAATATTAGTTTTCATTAGTAAACTTTAGTGATTCGGATCAGACGTTTTTCAGTTAATTGCATTACGACTTTAGACTCACGTGTACGTAAATAATGTATAGACAAGAATTCATTTTTAACTATGGCTACCAATTAAGTGAAACCAATAACATTATTTAAAACGACCTTCAAGCTGAAGAAACTAAGCTAGGAAATACAGTCACCATATGATATACATGTCTTCTAAAGTGTTACGGTTCAAGGTGAATCCCAAGAGGTGGGACTGTATCAGTGAAGATGAGTTTTGTAAAGCGGTGAACCGCAAGATCCACGATATCGCTTGGTAAGCAGAACCTGCACGATATGTTAGTGCAGACAATAATAAGGCCGTCAATACTGCTGACTAATGGTCTTTAATGACCATAAGAGAACAATGTTTATGTTTCAAAGACTTTGTTTTCATAACATGACTTCAATCTGCAATTTGGTTTCTGGACACGATATATAAATAAAATAATCTAAGACGGCCATTCTCAAAGATATATCCCATATCATCTGTCAAAATCGCCTTCCATGCTTTCCATTTTCCTTACCCTCCGTCATTATTTAACCACTTTAGTCGGAAGTGAGCGTAATTCACTGATGTGTGGAAAGCGGAATTTGACAAACAGTAAAAGAGAATGGTGACGGGTAGTTGCGTGTACGTTAGGAAACTCACGCAGAATTATTTCAGAGGTGTATCACTGTGTAGAGTTGACACAATTATGTTCTGCAACTAATATCACTACTCACCTCATAAGAGGGATATATACTCTTTAAATTAGTGTAGATAGTTGGTTTGTCTTACATAATATCCAAAACTGTTTTAAATACATCGACAATTTCAAAAATGTTATTGAGATCTACGCCGCAAGGGCGTCGCGTAGCTCGAACTCCAAATGTGTTGCAGTGTGTTACTAAATAGTTTTTTTGTTTTATGAATATATTTAACATAATGTCAATGATACCAATGTTAGAAAAAAATCACACTTAGGACAAGGATGGGATTCATTGTCAGGATACCGTGCTGATTAAAATATCATTTCTAAGCCTTCCAACACAGCTAAAGATAACCTATTCAGACTGCCGTACTTAATAATGTACCAACATGATGTATGTGAATCTCAGATATAAACATGCACTGAATTTCACTTCATACTTCCCATCAATGAAAATATGTGAAACTGCTCATAGTTCCGTAGTACACATGGATCGGCGCTAGTTTAGCTCTCGGCTCGTTGAGGCGATGTGGCATTTAATACGTGTTAGATAGTCGCCCTTACTGCTCTGTCACGTGTGAGCTTCTAACGCACAACTATAGTGGCGACCATAAACAAAGCATCGTAAAAACGGTTTGCCTGCAATAGTTGTTACCACCATATAATAGAATGCTCCTTCGCCTTCATGTGATCATGTCCATTTGATATAGTCGTCATAACGAATCAATCATACTGAACAATAATGCGCTGTTATAGAGGCCAGTATTTATAGTTTAGTTTAAATACATTACTGTGTCAGCAGCGACGCTATTATGTCCACTGTGTAGGAAACAGAAGTACAGTCTTCGTGATGACATAAATGTGCTTAGTTTATAACACAAATGTAACATGTCAAGTGGGAAAAATTCGTGGCTTAACCACGGAGGTAGCATAAGGTCTGAATGTAGGCGTGGGCAATGAAGCCAAGAGGGGGGAGAGGTAGATACCAAATTTTCCAGCCGCTATACTGATTTAACCTCAACATTTCACATCAGACTGGTAATTTTTTATGGTAAATCAATGTATTATGCTCTTTATTTGATGTTTTAGGTTGAAAACTATATTTTAGGTCTGTTTACACACCTCCTAACTAAAGTTTCGTCAATTTTTTAATTAATCGGCAATATTGATACCAGCCACGTCAAGCGTTTGTTAGGTTACAATTCCCGGCGACATGCTCCATCTGGACCCTTCTAACATCTTTGGATTTAACTCCACGTCATAAGCTTGGGAGGTATCGTCGCCATTTTTATTCATGATATTTTGTGTTATAACTTTACTTTTGGGCAAATTTTTGGAACTGTTACCTAACTAAATAACAGAATACGCGTTGATAGAATTACAAGCATCACAAATAGTGACCAGAAATATTCGCGAGTACACTGACCTGAAAGCCAGCCTCAAGAATACATGCGTATTCAAACATACAGCAGCTTTCTACTGGCTGACACAGGGATACCGCATAACTGTACCTTTATTTATTTACTTCGTTATTATTCGCTCAGCTTTTCCGGGATGAGTTCGATAAGTCAAGAACCAACTGAGAAAGTGACAAGATCTTAAAGTTGTATGAATTCTAGCTTGAACCTAAAAATAAAAACGCGAATTTTTCATGTCCCTAATCATAAATATTTGTTTGTCGTTATCGTTGTTACTGATCTAATTTCAATTAGAAAATTATTATTACTTTCGTAACTGCACTTTCAGTAACAACACTAAAGACAAACAAAGATTTGTGATGCCTAAAATGTATCAATATGTATTATATTCTGCAGTTAGGTTAAGTTCCATTTTACCCTAAATAAAAATTATGACATGTGATGCGCTTATTATAATAGCGGTACAACTTCAATTTTGTAAAAAAAAAAAAAGTGTTGTATCCACCATCGTGTTAAGAAAGGTTAGTTTTTACCTTATTTCAAAAATGGTTCATCTCCACGCTGTGAACTTCATTATTTCACCTATCTCGAAAACAGGATTTTAACATTGAGTTATGTTTAGGTCTATGTATATACAAATGAACTAAATCGAAGTTGTGCCATTATTAAAATAAGCCCTTCATGTAATACAAAAATTAAAAATGGTGGCAATTAACAGAATATGCAAGGCTTCGCCTCCAGAGATATTTAATGGTGGGTTTATGAACACACTGCACGTCTATTATTGTGATGTCTTGTAAACACACACACAGTCACTCGCGTTTTAAGCGCCTAATGCGCACGTGTGCAGCGATGCCGCTTGTGAATACCATCAGTCTGCCCGGCAACTCGCTCGACCGAGAACACTCTATGCTCCCCGCGGGGATAATACCGGCCGCGCCCCGTTTGACTGCCGCCAGCCTGCGGCAAGAGAGGCCGGCCCCATTCTACGTCCGAGACCTCGAGCCAGACTCCACACGCAAGTGAAACGCTCGTTTCCCCGGACTTTAGCGCCTTTTGATGTCCGCGCCCGCAACCCGCAATACTCTCCGGCACAGGTTGCAGCTTGCCTCTCAGGCGCAGAAGAGGGGGGGGGGGGGACAGATGGGCACGTCACGAGAACGTTCATTTTGTACGTACTAGCTTCTCAACTAGCAACTGCGGCAGTTTACTTATTTATTTATGTTTTATATTCAGGCCTCAATACGCAGAGTATTAAAATCCCAGCAGTTCGTGACTAAACGTGAGACAAGAGCGACATACAAATCCGGTTGTTCGTGAATTTAAGTCATGTCAGAAGTTAACACTTGCGCCAAGTTCTGCCCTTCGAACCAAATGAATTATGTGATAAAACAAGCAGGGAAACTGATAACCGGATAGTTGAATCTCAAATGCTGAAAGTAAACACTGTTGAATTAAATAACAAATAAAAAATCTTCTACACAAGTAAATAAAAGCAACAAACCTGGAATGCTAGATGTATTTTAATCCTGTTACAAAAAAAAAGCGTGGGAATTTTTATTATAACTAATTCCTTATTAACATGAGACTAACTTAAAGTGTTTTGTGAATTATGTACTGAGAAGAAAAACATTAAAAAATTACAAAATTTTTTACAGAGCAGCTGAGGGTTCCAGCAATCCTAAAGTTCATTGGTTCGATTCTTAGCTTTCAAGAATGTTTTTAAGGGCATGGGCCCGAGTTTCTCGGATTTCGTGAGAAATATTTTTTTAAACCCATACGAGAATCGATATCGTAAAATTGCTTCGTAACTTTGTTGCAAATTGGTTTTACTACGTAATGTAAATTTTCGAGACAAACTGTATGAATATTTTAGCTAATATTTCAGTTAAAAGGAAATTTCGTTATTTAACTAATTAGCTACTATTTTGCTGTCTTCTGTCTCGACAAAATTAGGGCACGGAGTTAAAACCAGTCATAACAAAGTTCCGGAGCGATTTTACGATATCGGTTCCCGTATATATTTTAAAAAATATTTATTGTCAAACACGAAAAAACTCGGGCCGTAGCCCTTAAACCAAAAGTGATCCGATTAATAAATTGCTATTTACGTTTGTTACAAATGCTTCCTATAACCTTATTGATTTTTTCCAAGACAAAATATTGGTGATATTAACTAATTTCTCAAAAATTTAACATTATTTTGCTAACAAACAAAAAAAATAACAATGTATTCCGTCGTAGTAATTGGTACTAATGTATGAAAATCGTATAGGCCTATAGATTTAACCACAACTTCTGTCATTCGGAATTTTAAAAATTACTGTCGCGAAAAAAATTGAATCTTAGATTCACGTCCCGACAAACGGAAGATAAAAAGTAATTGTTTCATCAGCGGTAGGATATATACCTGCATGAACGAAGTGAAACTTCGTGAAATATTGAACAATATGGAAGCTGAAGCTGGACATTGCACCAGAGCATCCTTTAGAAAAATATCCCAACTATCATGGTATTATCTTGGCGTTGTTAACTAGTATAAACTGAAGCAGTTAAAATCATTTCCTTTAGAAATTTACAGCCATGAGTTTATAGCAGTTTAAAACTAAAAAATAATAATAATATGTCACATTTTTAAAACGGACTAAAAAGTATACAATAATTTGTCCAACGATAATGGCTGTAAGATTTTAAAGAAACGTGGGTGCATGCAATAGGAAATTTATACATTAATAGTTCTCTAACAAATTTATTACATTGCAAAATACGATATAAAATGTTGTGAGAGTTTTCTCAACGACATCCACTCTCTACACTCCTTACTATTATCTATTGCATCCCCCTCTCGTTTCTCGCTTTCAATTTTACAAGTATTTTCATAGGAAAAATTATGTGTTTAAAACGTATATACTAATATTTGTATTTAAAAAAAATTATTATTTTTTTCATTTTAATCTAGTGTGTGTGAATTTTTTCAATCGATTTTCATCAAGCTAAGTTTGTGGCAAACAGACAAACAAACAGACATAAAAAGGTCAGTTAATATTGTATTGTCGTCCAGTTCTGATCTACGTTCAAAGTTTCAGGTCTTTAGCTCATCGGGAAGTTAATTTAACGTTATCTGATGTAATAAGCCTAAATGTTAGGGAATTATTATTTTAAAATTATTTATATTGTTATGATGTGCCCTTAAGAAATTCCATGCATAATACATTTTATTTCATACAGTCATATTTTAAATGGTTCAGTTAAGAAATATTTACTATTAAAATGTATGTAACATTTCATCTGCGTGATTGCAAGCTACTGTTTGGCGAGATAACTTTCCTTACTGCGTTAACTGAAGACAGTTTCTTTATAGCAGCAAGGATGAATACACTACTGTAGGGTATTTACTTATATTGTTGTAATCTTCCTAATTGATACTTACAAAATAATAACTATATTTAACATGAGAACCGAACATTTCAGATACTCTCACATTAATTTAACCTAATTTTCTACAGACATAGGAGCTAATATTACTCTCATCTTGATGAAATCTCGAATAAACTTATTCGCGTGCTGTGAAAGCAAAAAATCATTTTCGCCCCATGTACGAAATTGACTTGAAATTTATTGGGACAGTTGCAAATAATTTACGTAAGACAAAATAGTATTAATTTGACTATTTCATACAAATATTTAAGTTTCAGGGTACAATAAATCGACCATATATACATATATACACAGTTATGTCATACAAACCATAGATTGAAAGCTTTACGGAGTTGTTCACTCATCTAAATTAATAGCGAAAATTTTGCAAACTACACAAAAAATAAACGAAATTCTTTTAACAGTAACTTTTAAAATGTTCTGTTTACAAGCCTGCTTCTTTCAAAGCAAGGAACATTTTGTAGCAAATAATTCATTTAGTTGCGAATATGCTTTGTACATCAAAATACATGCAGCACAATTCCCGTCGCTAAAATAATGTAATTTACTGAAATTTGTAATAAAAACCTTTTCATATATATTTAATTTTTTCCATGTGTGATAAAGTTATTTATATTTTAGACAGACCTGATTTCCCTATGCAGTGAGGATAAAACAAACTGCGATAAAACATTACTAACCCAAATTGCGATCACTGAGTTACTGCGAATAACTTAATACAGCAGTACATATTTACGTTATGAAGAAAATAATTTGATGTTTCACGGAACACTGATATGAGCAGATTCGCCAAATTAGGTTGATATAATGCTTGTAACACGCCACTTGTCGTATTTTACCTCGTTCCATGTTATAACGGACTCAATATAAAACGTTTATAAGTGCGCATGAGACAAATGACGAATAATATTATGGTATGGCTTATCAGTTCAGTTTTACCTTGATATCAAACAGACTTTACTCAAATTTAGCCACGACAAGAAAGCTTTTTGCTACCTAATGCTGCAGGAATTCGCGCGTTTTTCTCTGTAACATTTTGTGAACACAGCAAGTTGTATACTGCAAATAATTTCATACAATATTATTTTTAATAGCGAAAGCCTTAGAAACGTTGGAGTGCGTGTAATATTAAATGAACAGCAAATCATTAAAAAATTAAAAATAAAATATTATTAAGAATGTACTCTTAAACTCGCCTGATACGAGCATAGAACACGCGTTAATTTATTCCTTATTAGTTTTAAGCGAGTTGTACATGACGTGTTTTTTTCTGTTTTCTTAAAATTTAAATTTCTTCGATGTTCCATTCTGATCTCAACTCACCTACTACATTAAGGGCACTCTGCACATAACAATTCGTAATTTTATAATCGTACCAAACACTTTACATCACGTACACATTATATTTATAGTAATTTATAGCAAGTAAAATATTTTTTGGTTCCATAATTTTCGTACAAGCGCACGTCAAAATAATGAGTTGACTATTTTCACTACTTGCTCAAAGTAAAAACTATTCAAACGATATGAATGAAATAATTCACAATGAAAGTAAATGTATTAAGCAACAGAATGACATCTTTGTAAACTTCACGTAACAATTTTTTATATTTTTAAAAAATTATAGAATGTACATACATTCTGAGAACTCGTATTTTTTAAATAATATTATTTTTCGTGAAATAACAATACGTTACAAAATACTTTGTAGCCTTATAAATTTCGTTTCACATAGAAATTATTCATTCGTATAGTTTTACTGTTATTTAGTTGGGGTAAGTAGCGAAATCAGTCAAATCGCTATTTTAACATGTTTTTGGAAAGAAAAATATTATATATGTGGAAAATTACTAACAATAAAATGTGTACGAGTAGAGTAGTGTTTGATAAAAAAAAACTACGAATGTTTCGATACAGAGTGCTCTCAATTGAGCATTGCATTTCCAAACAACACTTGTAAGTAAATGAATTTATTTATCGTACGACACACGTGTCCTATCACAAGACATACAGCAAGGATTCTGAAGTCGCCTGCCACAAGTTATCTGCATATGTAACAATTCCTCAGAACAACGGAACTTGTATTCCTGCAGAAATGTTAGTCGTATGCACAACTGTGGACAAGGGCCTCTTTAGAAGATGTAGCCTTCGCATTTATTTTGGAATACTAAATTATGCTGTCACGTACTGAACGGCGAGACCAATCCGTAATACGGTTAACTAATTAAATTTTTTTGAAATGACATATTTTACGTTTTAATTGCTCAGTATATAAATACATCTTTGTAATATAATAACAATTTAATTTACAAAAATTTGAAATATTACTTTTCATTTATCACGCAAATTAAATTAGTAATTTGAAACAGTTGTTAGGAAACGTTATGGTATAAATGTCTACATTTTCGTGACAATTCTCTTATATGAAACTAAAAATATAATAATACATTTTTCAAGTAATTTTAAGAGCCGTTATTTATTAGCAATAAAAGTAATTATTTCTACTTAATATTTATTCCAACGGCCAGTTCTCCAACTCCAACAAGTGCCTTACGTACAGTTTAACAATCTCAATATTCCCCAGGTAAGAGATATGTACTAGATTATTTTTAGTTCTTGCAACACCCCCCCCCCCCCAGGCTCCCATATTATATCTCCGTGTTTGCTTATTGACAAAAGTGAACAAAATATATACACATACATACATACGAAATTTTAAACTTAAAATAAAAACACCATAGGCCTAAACTTTAAAACAATTTCAAAACAGAATCATAATAATCTAAAGAACTCTTTCACCGAATTCTAAGTGAGGGTGGCTCTTTACTCAGCAAGACATTTGTTTTAAGTTATTCGATGTTTAATGGTCTTCCCATCAAGCTACAAGTCACGGAGTTTAAAAGAAAAATCAGTTTTCAAACTAAGCACGCTGCAGTATCCCATAGGAAATTACTGGAACAACAATGTATCAACAGGAATCATTCTTAATTTCTAAAATTTGATTTTGAACCAATAATTTACAAGCAATTAAGAGCGATTTGTTTGAATGCCTACAATTTTAATGTTTAAATAAATTTATATAACTTTTTACCTTCAAAATTTGTCCATAAATTGGTCCAGCTACAGTATATCATAAAATCATTAAATATCAGAAGGAAAATCCCTTCATACGAGAAATGTCATTTAACCATACATACACACTATATATATATATATATATATATATATATATATATATATATATATATATGTATGTATAAAACATTACACCGTGTATTTCTTGAAAGTTACTTAGCCGTAGGTACTGGTGTGTAGTATATATTTTTCTTTTAATAATTCGATTTACTAACTGCTGTACATTAAATCTTTCGACGAAAATATTTTACTGTACATTTATTTGTACCACACCGTATACAAGAAGACTAATCAATTGAGATTACAGTGCAATATACCGTTTGTTAATTTCTTTTGAAGAATTATTGTGCATGTGTGTAATATATTTCGGTGTTTTATGATAATTTTCAAGTAAGTATATTTGGTGATTGAGTGTTTCTTTTACGTCACGTAATTGAGACAAATATACTGGTAAACAATTATCAACATTACAAAGATGTTCTTTGTAGCAATAACAGCTTAATGTAATAAACGCACATTACGTTGAAAATGTAATTACTCCGCTGCGGAAGAATTGTTGTTTCTATGAAAATTATTCTCGGCGTAAAACCCTCGTGGACTTGTAATTTTGCAGTTGTGGTAACAAAATACGAAACTCTTTTGAAACTTCACCTTTCCGTTTACCCAACCCTCTCCCTCTACACGCTGTTTAACACCAACTTATGCACGCAAAAAAAAAAAAAGAGACATATTTTAGGAAACAAAGTTCGCTGGTAACAAATAAGAATCTAGTTGCTTTTATATCAGGGTTGTTGTAAAATGGGTAAAATTGTCTTATTACATTTAGTAACCTCTGTGAATTATTAAAGTCTACTTGAAATTAATAGCATTGTTTCAACAGTACTGACGAAAATTATGCTCTTTAAGGTCCACTTACTTTTAAGTACATACCATCATCACTAATATATTTCCGTTAAAAATATTAAATATCTCATGTATTTCAAATACATATAAGACTCAATTTGTACATAAAATCCCCTACGTGTGTGATTACACCAGTTGAAGCCCTTCACCAGTAATAGCGTCTACAAAGGCTATTGTGTGACGTACCTCGTTATTATTAGCTAGTTTTTTTTTTTCGGGGACGTGGCAGGGTTTACTTGTTAGCCACATACTAGTTGGAGCTTATCGAACACGTGCAAGTAAGCCACTATTTGATTTCAAGTGGGAAACTCCACACGGACAGCTTTATAAACGTCCCGAGTTGAAATTTTACTCTGCCCTACTAAAAGTGTAACTTATCTTAAATATATACCTCAAGAGGGATGGCTCAGTGGTAAAAAGGTAGAACACTCGACACTCCTTTAGTAGGACACATCGATAACGAGTCCGGCTATCTTGCAGTCAGTTTTCCTTGGTTTTGCAAAACAGGTTATATATATATATATATATATATATATATATATATATATATATATATATCTACATACTATATATATACTATATATATACTATATATACACTATATATACATAGTATATATATAGTATATATATACTATATATATACTATATATATACTATATATATACTATATATACTATATATATACTATATATACACTATATATACATATAATACATGCAGGTTGTTTATTAACTTATGTTATATAGTTTAAGAAGTGATTCTTTATCAAAATAAAAAATTAGGCACAGCTACACAATGAAATTTCTGCCTTGCGCAATTCGTAACGTATAAATGAACACTTGAAAATTGAATTTTAAAATAACACTTTGACAGTGTATCGGAAACGACGTGTAGTTTAGTTTAAATTCTACACGCAATGATTAGTGTTATTGTGATCTTCAAACCCATTGAGAAACGGCTCTTAAAATCTTTTCTTCTTCTTCTTCTACACGAAAAAATCAGGGGTGTTCATCCTTTTAATGATTAGAACATTTGTGGCGTTGGGTTTGGCTTTTATTAGCAGTACAGATCAAGAAACATAAAAAGTCACTGTGGTGTAAGTCGCTAGAAAGTACCGTTTACAAGATGTAAACAACACTTATAATCATTTGTTACAATAAAGTGCATATGAGTTAGCATTACAACCTGTAGTAAGGTATTGTAGCATCGTTGTCACCCGAATGTCTATTGATTTTTAAAACAATTCACATCTGAAATTCACCAAACATGAAGGTGTGTCATAGGCATGCGTTAGTACTGAGTTGCATGAAAGCATGTATTTTGAAGTTTCCTTGATCGAAACATATGACATGGTTTTAAAAAACTGCAACACAAGATGCAGTTTTCAACGTGCAAAATGCATTTACAAGCGTTCTGTGTGCGATTCCATTACGTGAGTAGCAGTTTTTTTCCTACATGCCAGGTATTATATTGTTGGTACAGAAACATTATTGTTCATTATACATCAAGCTGTGCTTTTTAACAACTAGCAACAACAAGATTTATTATGTTGCTTACGATATACTGTTCAGAAAGGTAATAATGTTCACAAATCACAATGCCACAAAAATTCCAGTCAATAAGAGGGTGACCGCCCCTGTTATTTTCATGAAGGGGAGAGTCGTGAAGAGCAATTTCTTGATGAGTTGAAGATCTCAGTAACATTAACCATTATACATATAATTAAAATTCAACTCCACGTCGTTTCCAATACTTTGCCAAAATATCTTTTTTAAACTCAATTTTCAAGATTGAATTTCTCCCGTAAGAGTTACGGTAGGCTAAATTTCATGATGTACTATGCCTAATTTTATAAGGTTTTTCCTCCCATACTTTGTAACATACGTTAAGACATACTGTATACATACATAATACGAAAGATTTATAAATGCAGATATTATTATTTCTGAAAAATCAAGAACTCTTATTTGACTAGCCGAGGACGATTCTAACCTCTCACATACAAACAAACGATTCAACATGGCAACCCCTTCATTATCATTAAGTTTAGTTCCACGAGTGTTCAAAAGTAAACGTTTCAATCCGGATTCTATGTTCCAGTCCATCTCGTCGGCTAGCCTAGTTTATCTTATTCCACATAACCTTCAGTTCAACGTGGGTGTATTTATGGTTCAGTAACATTTCAATCTTTGTTCGTCGATCTACTTTACTTGCATTACTGACAATAATTTTGCTACAAACGCACATAAAATATTGTTTATAGAGGAGCAGTTAAGTTTAATGTATTCGAGCTAACTGAAATGTTAAAATTGCTGAATCAAGAAACATATGTTGCAAATATGATTTTACGGTACCAACAAAATGTGTTGTTTAGTTCACCAAATACTTAGTAGACGCAAACGTAGCCTAATAACATGTTTCGAATTACATAATAATATATTTTGGTTGTTTAAACACTTTTTGTGTCTGCGGACGCCCGGTAAGAGCTAATGAAGGAGAGTAACTGTTAGGATTTCAGAAATTTGTATTCATACGCATTTTAAGTCAAACCTCGAACTATGTATTACAAAGTCGAGGATTAGGTTTAAAATGCGTATTAAAATATTTAGTTTAGGTTAACTCCTTACTTGTATGTTTAAATGGATTGAAAAGTTACCCTCCTTAAATTATTTCAATCAGTCCATATTTAATTTTTATTCCCTCCATTTCCGTAATAGTTCGCTCCAGTGCGGAGTTTTAGTTTAAACGTAACATTTCTTAGAATTATTTTCCTCCAGTGCTATAGTGGATCCTGCACGAGGACATGTCATCTCCTGAGAGAACCCCGGGAGGTTAATGAGATTGGTTGTAGGTAGACTCTGGGCGTCGAGACGCTAGGCTCTCACACGGATGACTGGCTGGGCGTCAACACGACGCGGCCCGGAGGAAGAAATCTTCCCCTGCCACCCACCTCCTTCTTCACCTCCCCTCCACCCACAACGGGCGCCAGATAAAATCCCGGGCGTAATTACCGGCAATGCAACAGCCTGCGGGTGTAACCAGTGCTGTCGCAGTCGTTCTAGACGACGAAGATGGTGCTAGGGGGAGGAGGTAGGAGGGTAGGAGGGAGTTGTCGCCGTTCCTAGTGGCCAGATACCTTCGTGTCACTTAGCTGTCCGCGACAGGCCCTCCTCACAGGGATAGGCTAATCGAATCTTTAAGGCGGCTGCAGCGACAAAGCAATGAAATATCACAATTTTCATTTTAAAAAATTCTCGCTTATTATCGAAAATAAAAGCTCGGAAATCCATAGGAGATACTTTTGTACAACTTCTTACTTATAACTAGAGATTGTGGTTTATTGCAGGAAATCTTGATTGTTTGCTGGGTTTCAACACACGTTCAGCTTGTCAAAAGATTACTGGCTTTAACTTGTACGTGCAGTTGTTGCCCCATTGGACTGAGCCAATAAGAATCCCGCTATTGTGATATCTGATGCTGTTATTTGTCTGCAGACAGCTACGTTGTATCAGACGTATATCACTCAACCATACATGTTGCTGGTACAAACATTGTTTGCGATATACCTGTAATATCTACTGATATCATGGCTACAGATATTCTTATTTTTGAAACACTGACGGCAAAAAGTAAAAAAAAAAAAAAAAAAAAAAAAAAAAAAAAAAAAAAAAAAAAAAAAAAAAAAAAAAAAAAAAAAAAAAAAAAAAAAAAAAAAAAAAAAAAAAAAAAAAAAAAAACATTTTATTCCTGTACCTACCGTCAGCCAGTGCTCTAAAAACAAGATAGTCTGTGATTATGTAACAGCGTAAGAAGGTGTACACAATTATCATGTACGGATTGTTGAGCCTAGATTTGCGATGATAAGTAAATAATTAGAGATGATGGTATATCGCGAAAATGTTTTGTGCCAACATAGCCTTGAAAACACTGACACAACGTAGCTGTCTATAGACCAATAACGTGCATCAAATATTAAAATATCGGTATTCTTATTGGCTTAGTCAAATAGGGCAGTAGCTTCGCGTACAAGGAAAAGCCAGTAATCTTTTGATAAGCTGAACGTACGTTGAAGCCTAGCAAATAGTCAAGTTTTCCCGCGATAAACCATCATCTCTATAAATAATATGTTTAACGAAAACAGTGAAATATTCTGTTTAGCCGCTCCATATGCCTTTCCCACGAATTTCCGAAGTTTTCCACCTCCGTCCGGTAACTTACCAACTAAAAATAAACGTTACGATAAATCAACAACGAAATTTATCTAAGCATCCATGACAATGTATGACATTAAAAATACTAACTTTAATCTAGCGTATTAAAAGTTGGACGTAATAACGACAATTGTACTATGAACATGGCAACGTCTTTATACATTGTTTACTATGCGCGCTGTGACTTTGGTATTACGGAGGGGTAAGAATAAGAATTACTGTAGCATACTTCGTACGTCTTCGAATAAAATAAGGTTTTCGTTTAACATGGCAGTTAGGACTGTCTTGCTATATGCTCCCTGAGAAACGAAGAAACCAGAAAGTTACGTATTTACTTTACGTACAACGTGTTAGGCAAGGTCTTGGCACTTGTATAAAACGTTTGTGGCAGCCGCAAAATATTTTGTTAGTATTGACCCCGCCACATAATCAGCACAAAAATAATTTGTTACTTCCACAAAATTATTGTGGTCACCCAAATTGATTTTTTTTGTGTATTGCAAAATAACTTGACAGAAGGAACATTTACCACAAAAATTTTTCTTTCAGTGTGTGTTCAGTATTTCATCTACGAATCAGTACATTATTTTCATCGAGATGACTCAAAATAATAGCGCTTCTTCCATAAACATTTTTTCGTATTTAGTTACAAATTGTATTTGCCCACGAATCTAACATCCTGTAGATGTGAATTACGTCCTTATGGTGTTATGACTTTGTAAATTTATGGGATCTTACCGAAGAGCTTTACTAAATTTTAGAAATGTTTTATAATTAACCAAAGTATGTGAAAAACCGGCAATTCTAACATTGAATGTATTGTCCCACTTCTGGAATTCTATACACGGAGCTGAAACACTAAATCAACGGTAAAATAAATAAATTACTGATTGAATATATTTAAATATAATTCTTTCGTTCAAAATGTAAAAAAATCGTACTCAAGTGGTATTTCAATTTAAATGATTTTAAAAAAAATAGTTGAAAAATTTTCGTGTAATACAAATTTTAAGATAATGTTTTTCATACTAAGTTTCAAAATCAAAATCTGAAAATGTTTATTTCATATAATTCTTCAAAATAATGTTTCGTAGAATAAACTATGTTTTGGATGAGTTTCCTTCAAAATCGATTAATTTAGAAATACTTTGTTCCTACATGATTCTCCGTTTGAACTCCACAGCTGTTACCAACGTATGTGGAGCCCTTGAGGTTGCTGCCCGTCTGGCAGGTTAAGTGTGAGCATGGAGTTATTCATTTGTTAAGTTAAAACATGTTAGAAGCTGCCAAGTACCCTGTCACGATATCGCTTGAGTATAAGAAACATTTCCTGCAAAGATAATAGAAAAAATGTTAAACGTGAATAAAAAAGCAGAGAAAAATAAAATCACGAGTATGTTACTTCGAATATATTATTTTTTAAGTTAAACTTACTTGTACATTGACATCCAGGTATTGAAGAAAACCAGAGTCTCCTGCAACAATGTGACTGGTACGAAATGAACAAAAAAGTCAGAGGTGGCATTAGTGTACGTGCGACAAAGGGCTGAGACGCCCTCATTTAATGTAACAACTAACTATGCAATCTTCTAAAAACAAACACACGCATAAATAAACATATGTATGTAACAGAACATAAATTCCTTTTTCTTGCTCCAACTAGGTCTCACAAGTAAGCTACACCCTTAGAGCTATGAAAATGTCTTGTGACGCGCAGACATCTCGAAGTATACTAACTAGCATATAGTTGTATCCACATAAAATATTTAAATGGATTTTGGCCTGCTAAAAAGATAAATAGCGGAAATTAATATGCCCTACAGTTATAACTGTAAATTGTATTTAATGCAGGGTAGTGACGAAACTAGTTATAAAACACAAAATGCGTTATTATCAGATTTTATGTATTAATGTATTACAAATTCTAAAGAAAAAGACAACACTACTTTAAAATTTATATTCTCAAAAATTTTACGAATCGCTTACCCTTAAACACAAAACCATGCGTTGAAAACTTTCACACTTTGATTTTATTAGTAATTAAACTAACATCTTTATGAATTTATACGGGAAAAAAATTTAGGTACATTGTGTAGGCCTACATATATGGCGATTTCAAAAAGTAAGCGCAAATCTCAAGCATATTTAAATTTAATTTTTGTATTGATACGTAGTTTAGTGGATTATGTCTTCTAGTTTTGTTCTATTTCGTTTGCATTTCGATAATTTTACCTGCATATTTTGTTTACGTAGCGGTCCCGCGAAACAATCAAAGTATAACAATATTTTGAAACTATTATTACTTATTATTTAAGCGATTGTTTTATTCATCGGTGGCTTATTAAAAGTATTTTTTAAGTTTCATTTGTAGTTATTTAAATTTTCTTACAACGGTTATACAAAATTCGTAAATATCTATTTAAATACAAAGTACCTATTTTATCCGGTTTAAAAGTATTGAAGAATTTGTTGTTTTCATTTAAGTAGTTTTCATAAAAGTTTTTGTTATATAAAACTTAATATTCTTATAAAACCTTTATAATGTTAATATTAATACACTTAACACTATTTTAATAGAGAGTTTTTTACAACATAAAAATGGATAAACATTACAATGTAAATATAGTTTTATAACGTACCAAAATACTCAACATAAAATATCTATCTCCTGGAACTCATGTATGTATGTGTGTACGTATGCATGTCTGATAACATATTTGTTCCGATTGCAAGAAGTACTAAAACACTTGGTTGCACGGAGCGACTAAACTGGTTTATACATACTTCGCACGTGTGCACAGCTTCAGGTCCGGTGTACCATATCTTTGTAGGACCTTCAGATTTGCAAACATGTACTATAATATCCCTTTTTATGCTTAAAGCTCTGTTAAAATTTATAAGTTTCTCTCATTAAACTATGTCACAGAGTAATAAAATGTTAAAGTAAAATAAACACTGCATTATGTGTGTGTTGAATACTCACGCCGATTCCGAAAAACAATAATAACTTTTGAAGAGTTGCACAGATTTTCATAAAATACAATAAAGTACCATCCCAATGAAACTAACTTTCCTATGAAAAAAAATAGCATTCAAATCGGTCCGTCAGTTTGGTAGTTACGAAGCCATAGACAGACATAGTCGTCCATTTAGCCGTCAAACACCCCTCCTTTATTTGTTTCGGATTTAAAATATTCTAACTTTCATTAATCATCATACATTTTTGTCTACATTCACGAGTCTATTTTGGAGTGAAGTGACATAATTTACTGACACACAAATTTGCTACATTATCATCTTTTGTTTATGTTGAAGAAAATAACAGTAAATCAGAGAAAAAGTTTAGTAAATTGTCCAACATTGGTTAAAAAAAAAAACAGCTGCTTTCACAGGACACACGTGTATTAATTCAAAATAGCTGTTCTGTAAGAAAACTTTGGGGAATTAAATGGCATTTTATACACGAGCACGCAATCTAAGGTGGCCAAATATATTTTGAGCAAGAAATTTATCTCATAATGAACCAAACATTTTTTTTTTCATTTAGTGATTTAATACGTTTACGCAATATTTGTTGCTTCTCAACCTACAATTTTCAACGTTATGCGATTTAAGTAATGGGATATATGACTTCATCTGCCGTGTATTCTGTTCGCGGTTTCTTAAAAAACACGAGAAGTGACTTTGCATAGGGGCGTTGTCAGTTTTAGTCACACAATTCTATGCAATTTTGTATAAGCATGCCGTTCTTCTATCGTAAATAAACTAAACAAACAGCTGGAAGCAAGTTTTCTAACTTAAAATTTATAATTAACGTTGAAGAAATTTAACTGATTAATAACTGTTAAAATCAACAATGCTGTAGCTTATATAGTACTGAAGCATAGTTTACGAGCGCCATTATTATGACTTAATATCTCTTTTATTTCTTTTATTCTTAATTGACACGTGTTACAAGGACCGTTCAAAATGACATTAAGTATTCAACAGGTTACTTAATTATCCGTTCAAAAAATAAATAAAAAAATATACAACAAGCTTAATGTGTTACGAAGCTATGCTTGTATAGATGAAATATAAGTACTGCGTACAGGTATTATATACAAATATAATGATCTCACTCTCATAAATTATATTTACCCTAATTAATTATAAGATTTAAACAACCTAACCAAAAACCACAGCAATATTCACATTAGTTCAACGAGAAAATGTTCCCTTAAATGTATATTACGCGTTATTAATTAAAACCAAACCACACACTCTTAAAATTACTGCTGCAACCAACATGATTACTCAGGTAATTATTACAATAACAACAAATTCAAATATTCATTGTTACTGAATTGTTCTGCTGTCATACAAACCACAGTGCTAGGGTAAGTTAAAAAATAATAAAATATCACGGCATTATAGATAATGTATGTATATACCAGATTAACATGATAATTGTCTATTGTGTAATCTATGATATAAAAATGCTTCACTTTAATTTACTCGTAGACGCATGCGTCTATTCGGACTGTTGTATAGCTCACGTTATATTCTTGGAAATAGTTCAATCCCTGCTCGGAAATTTCCCACATGAACGTCTCCGTTAACTTCGTTATCAATAAAAGTCTGATCATTCGCTTCGAAATGATGGCCTTTCAAACGGAAAAAAGTCGCTTTGCATACGTATAATTGGACTGGCAATATCAGATTTTCTGTACGAGAACAATCAGCACAAATATAATTTTTTTTTCACTACTCACAAAGTGCGAGGGAAATAATTTTTCTTACTTGTACCTACACCATTGCAAAAATTTTCTGGACATTGCGTTTATAAATGTTTTGTACGAAATAAAAGCAATTGTATTTGTAATTTGTTTTATAATGTTTGTCACAGTTTTTATATTATATGGTTTAGCTCAGTTCAATGTATAATGTTCCAGTGATATAGAATAAGAAATGTTACATTCAAAAGTAATTCACAAACGACTAAAATATGTAAATAAAATTTAAAAAAGTGTTGTTTAAAAAAATTACACAGTATTACTTCAGCAAGTTATTTATGTAGGAACGAAATATGATTTCATTGCTTTACGTACAGGCCGAATTTAGAAAAAAACTATAAAATAATTATTCGAAAGGCAAAATTAATCAGAACGATACAAATTTATTCGTTGCAAAAGTTTTAACGTACTGGATATTTTCAGTGAATAGAAGCTCAAGATATATATATATATATATATATATATATATATATATATATATATATATATATATATATATAT